>JANSTW010070939.1:0-10327 GCA_027564275.1 Diadocidia ferruginosa | reverse complement strand
TTATTCAAGATGGACTGGACAGTGGCTATATAATATTAGGTATATAGCTTTTGTGAAGAACATAAAAAAAGAATTATACTGATATTATGTACCTACATACATGAAAATTAATACGTCAAAAGCGTGTTTTATAAAATTGAATTTAATCAGAAATAAAAATATAAATAAATTGTCTTTATATTATTACAGTGTTCTTTTATTTTATTTTATCGGTTAAGGAAATTAATATAATGGTATGCCTAGAATTATTAGTGCGCCTATGGTGGTTCGTTTCTTTTTTATTCTTAAAATTTACTGGGAGTTTTTCTATATATTTAAATATAACTTTTAGTCCTATATAATTACATTACAAATGATTTTTAGTTATTCCCTATTGATATCGATAAAATTATTTAAAAAATAATAGTTATTTTCAAAAATTATATTCACAATCGAAAATTTGACCATTTCGCTATTTTTATTTGCGTCATCAGTGGAGCGATATGCTTTCTTGTTGCTAATTCTTTTTCGAGTTAAAATCGGCTAAAAAATCAAGTATATGCTTCGTCCTTTGACTCATCAGCATAGTATGTTGTTAAATATTTAAATAAATTAATATTATTTTCTGTTCCAATTTTTTTATTTTGTCAGTATATCAGTTAGTTACAGAGATATATTATAATATACTTCCTAAACTGTATATACATATGTACAATGTATAACGTTTACAATTAGCGATGACGGATTATTATTAAATACATTTTTACCCGGTTAACAATTACTTGTCCAAACTGATTTAAAAAGTAATAGCTACAAGATAGCCGCTATATTACAGTCTGAACTCTGAAAAAGCTTAAAAATTATAAGCTTACGGCAGCGACTTTAATTTTCATATACAAAAATCGCTACCTGCAATGTTATTTCAAATGGGAACCTAGTCCAAGAATTCGACTAATCTAGCGGCTATCTACCCGCTTTTTGTTCACCGGGTATGATTTTAAAAACTTCTTTGTTATACAAATTACGAGTTAATGAATACAATATGAGAATGATAATATGAGAGTTTTTTTCATTAATATAACCATTATCATTTAACACAATAAAACAAAATAATATATCGAATAAAAGTTTTCAGTTTTTGTAAGCGTGATTATTATTTATATTAGGTGTGTATACCTAACCTAGTGGATTAAAGCTTAAAAAGTAATAAATAGACTATAGTAAGGCTTAATAAGAATATTATTGGTTGCATATCTGTAGGTTATTTAAAGCTTTTTATAAAATTAATAAATTTTCTTAAACTTCTCATTGAAAACTAAGATACATCTTTGTTTTGTTAAAATATTTTTTTTACATAGTTATAAATGTAGGTTTATTCCAGCGTAACGAATATATATTTTTTTCGAAACGACTATGTTAAGCCGTATGAAGACAGCACATTTTTTTCAGCCCAATTCATTTCGAAATACATGTAACGCCACAAGAGCTATTTTTGGTTGGTTGGTTAAAGTGGCTGATCCTTCCACGTTTTGATACCACATATGTCACTTTTGTGTTGAATAGATTATGTCTGCCAAATTCAACGTGGAACGGGACCTACATTTTCAAGTGGAATCCGAACCACCCGGCCAGTTGTCGATCTATATACGGCCCAAATCAATTTCAGAAGTAATTTTAGAATCTCCCTGATTCCGAAAAAACTCCTATCTGGAAATTTTTAATTTGTGCCGATTAGTAGACTCGAACCACAGACCTCCCGCGACAGTTATTTTAAAATAAATAGCAAAAGCTTCTTTCACCTTCAAACCAACCCATCTAAAAATAAAATGTTTAATTTTTTTCGCATAGTTTTGACTCTGGATCATCATCACCGTGTTCTTTACTCCAAAGCGAGGGAGCATATGGAATATTTTTACCCTTCTTTCTATCTGATAACACTAAACAGTTTTATTACAATTTTTGGGTGTCTAGGAGGAATCCCTTATCACATGAGAGAGTTAAGGAACGCATATTTAAAGTTCAGATGGTTGGTTGGTTGAAGTGGCAATCCCAGACTGAGCATCAATCCAGGCTTCAATTAGCATATAAACTACCATTTTCATACCACATTTAATTCGAACTCTGTGTGTCACTGATCTGACTAGATCCGTTTAGTGGAGTTACGAAAACCTAGCAAACCCCTAATCTCCTTATCTTCGACTTAAGCTAGGTCATTCAATACGTGATAACCTAGGAATGCAAATCTTGACTTGCCTATAAAGCCAAGCATTTACAGAGAAAATTTTCTATAGTCTTCCATTTATCTGATACACAACAGCTGCGATAGAACGCATTGTTATTCTGGCTGCATGAACTACGACAGCCCAATGACCGACAAGTGCTGTTACCAATCTAGATATGACCAAGCGTGACAACTCAATTAAAGCGTCTGTTCTTTTATTGTAAGATAGCCAAGCCTACCTAGTCTTACGACAAGAGACAGAGAGTTTTTCCACCTAAAGTTAGCAATTACGCTGGTAGTGCGCACGGATGGTTTTCTAAATAAGATCTAATGGTGGATGCACTTTAGCGAGTGCTTTAGCCTGAAATGCACTTATATCAAATTTGAAGTCTAAAAGTAGATTCTACAAAAATTAAAACAACATTTAAAATTAGAACTTTTATTGTATAAAATTATGTACAAACACTAAAAATTACAGATTTTAAAAATCCTTACACTTTAAGCAAATGATCAAATCGAACTTTAACACAAACTTTACGCAACACAACGATTCGATCAAAAACAATATTGTTAAAAGCTTACAAACTTTTATTGAAAGCTTTCAAAAAATACCTTAATATAAAATTTTAAATAATTAAATTAAATTCTATTAACACAATTTAGTATTTTCGCTTTAAACGTACACCTTTAGACCAGCCGCATTTAAATAGTATTCAACGACACCCTTTGAATTTGTCACATAAATATTTTGACTAGACGTCGAACTATCCACCTTTGTGCTGGACGAACTTTGTTGATAATTGGGTTTGTTGTAGTTAATACTGTACTGGGAATTGTAATTGTTATTGGGCGGTTGGGAGTTGAAATTGCTGTTGTGGTTTTGATTCTCATATCTGTTGTTACTTGGATAGTTATTTGAATTTTGATATCTGTTTACATCATTTCTATCATAATCGTTTGTATTAAAAATAAAATGATCATGATTTTGTTGTACTTGATGCCGATTTCCCGATAAGATTTTCCCCAACCTATGATTGTCGTCGAAATGATTAGTGTCAAAGAGAAAATTTCCCGTTCCCAATCTATCGTTTGGAAAAACCATTTGTATTTTATGTGCGAAACCATTTTGCGATGCAACGTTTGGAAACGACACCAAATTACTATCCACATTATTGAAGTTTATATTTTTCGTTGTTCTTAGGCCATGAACTAAATTTCCTGGAAATATTAACACATCTCTATTTGCATTGGGCGGAAATTTTAAATTAAAAATACGATTTTCATTTTCATGATTTTTAAATAGGAAAATGTCCTTTTTGAAATCTTTGTCGGGAAACTGAACAGTTGCAATTTGATTACCGGATGAATGGAATTTTATTTTGCGATTATCTCGAACAATGTTCGGTGTTGGAAAGGCAATAATCGGATTGAGTTCATCGTGAGCGTAAATATGGCTTTTAGAATTTAAAATTCTTCCTTCAACCGAATCGTCGTTTTCACTCAATGGATTTTCGTCCTCTTCCGAAGCAATTTCAATGTCTTCGTTCTTCACATCTTCATTTATTGCAACTGTTTTCATTTCAGTGTTTAAATTTCTCTTCTTACTAATCGTTTCCTTTTGGGCCAGCTTTTCAGTCTCTTCGTACAGTTTAACTAAATCAGACGTTGTCGCTTCGGTACTATTTTTTTTATTCTCTTCAACACTCCTCTTACTTATTCTTCTCGAACTAAATCTATTTCCCACAAATCCAGTTAATAAATTACCAAAATAATCGCTAACACTACCAAGTCCGATTCCCTCATTTTGAGATGCTACAGTGTTTTGACCAAATCCTCCGAGACCAGCCAATTGTGACGCTACTCCATTTCCTCCTCCCAACAGACCCGACAATTGAGACGCACCTCCTCCATTTCCTCCTCCCAATATTCCCGCTAAATTACCCAGCAACCCTGAATTTGCACCTAAATTACTTAAATTAATTCCACCATTTTGATTGATAGCTTCTGCTAACCCCTGTAAAACTGCCAAATTACCCAAAGCGGCTTGTGGGTTTTGTGCTACGGATTGTTGATTATAATTTTGTGAATTTTGGTTGTAATTTTGCGAATTTTGGTTATAATTTTGGGAATTTTGATTATAATTATGATGAGAATCATCACCGAATGCTGCACCACTGTTGAAAAATCGAAAGAATCCACCACGATGATTGTTCAAATAGTAAAGTAAATCGTCCTATAGAAAAAGTTGTAAGCAAAAGTATTCTCAATCAATATTGGCAAAACTAACCTCATTTTTAGGACATTTCGGATAGGCTCCGTTACAGCTTCGCTCACCTGCTGTATAACCCAAAAGTGCAGCACGACCATACACGAGTCCAGAGGATGTGGATGGAACGGCAGAGATTATCCTAAAAAATATGTTTAGTGAAATGAATTTTTAGTTACCACAGTAAAACTTACGATGAAAATATCGGTGAACCGAGTAATGTGTTTTGTGTTCTTTGATTACCGACCATTTGGCAAATAACCTTTGGTATACACTGAAAATCATCATTTCGTGTTATTTCCTCAATGGCCTTTCCCAGCGGCCCAAATGGTACGGTTGCTCCGGGTTCCCCATTTAATCCGGCAGGTGGTGGTCGTCCAGCTCCACTAAATTGTGGCGGTGGTCGTCCACTGTTATCAAAATATCCATTTGGTCCGTTATAGCTTTGAGAACTCTGTCCACCAGAAAACAATTCAGCCGCGCCTTGTCCTAAATTCGATATAAAATTTGATATTGGGTTTTGATCACTTTGATCTTGATAATTTCCAAATCCACCGGCATAGTTTTGCTGTTGATGGCCAAACTGATACGGTGGAGGCCTTGTTTGGTAATATTGATTTGGTATCGCGTTTGGATGATATGGTTTTTGGTATTGTTGATGATTTTGAGCGTAATTATTTGGAGGAGGTCGTCGTACTATTTGTGGCGATGGCTGCGCAGGTCGAGGATAGATTTGATTTGGATTCGGATTTCCAACATATACTTCACCAGAATTAAAAGTTTGTTGAGCCGCAGGATTTTGAAAGTTTTGACGATTTTCATCGGAAAATTTAAAAACTTCCTCTCTGGCATTTGGGTTTAGATAATTTGATGGCGTCTGCGGCGGATATTGAGATGAAGAAAGGTAATTTTGATTGTAAGCAGTTTGATCATTATCACTTGGAAAGAATCTTGCTTGTCGACTAAAAGAAACAAATATTGTTTAAAAAAATTTGTTTGTATGCTAAAGAAAATATTTTAACACTTTTTATTGAATTTAAAATAATAATAAAATAAAATGTTAATTGTGCATATTTTCCAGGCTTGCGTAAAATATAAGATGGTGATGGGCTCAAATCAAAAATTCATTCGATCAAGGAATTATTGTAAGATCGAATCAAGAATTGATAATATCATTTTTTTAATTCGATCAAAATTTGATTCGATCAAAAATATATTTTTTTTAATCGATCAGATTTGAATCGATACAATTTTGGTTCGATCAAAAAAATATTTAATTTGGGCGTTGATCGATTATTATCTGATAATTAGCGAGCCTAAATACCCTAAATTATTCTTTACGAAAATTAAAAAAAAATGCAGTTTATAATTTAACCTTTTGAAATCTATAACGAATAATATTTTTACTTCATTTGTTTTGTCAAAGTGTAAAAAAATATAAAAAATATTTTTTGAGTTTTGGCCTATCTGGTGACTGGTATAGGCAAATAGGTTAATTTACTCTATAGGATTTTATTTTTTAAAGACATACACTTGATTCACCATGTGACTCAATGGTGGTCAAAAGGTTAAATAAAATTCGAAAAATATGTGTTTTGTGTTTTTTTTTGCAGACTTTGACGTAATCTTTAGTTGTTTTATTAAATTTTTAAATTTTAAATTTTTTTTTTAATTTTAAAAATATTTTCTTGAAATTTTCACTGGTTTTTATAAGAATTTGATAGATTTTCGATATATTTTAAAGAGAAATAGAAATTTATTAAATTATAAGAGCCACATTTTTGTAAATAAATAAAATAAAGATTCAACTTTTTTTACGGAAATTCACACATTGCACGCGATAAAATATTTCACTTAATATATTCTGTTCCATTTATAAAGTTTATTAAACCTTAACGAAATATTTTTGCTGTATAATATTTCAAATGCACTTTTATAATATAATAATAATAATAATATATACAAAACATATCGGTTTTTTGACCGGAAATGTTTCCAAATAATAATAATAATTATTATAAGAAGCTCTATAAAATGTTATAACTAAAAGCTTTTCATATATTTTATGAAAAATTGATATAAATTTTCCAAATCTTTTCAAATTTCCACATAATAAAAATTACAACCAACATATTTTATATAGTTGAATAAAAAACGATAAATATTGGTCATTATTATGGCTCCTATATAATATACCTCTCAACATTATTATCCTTATTGCTATCTGCTAATATTGCTGCTGATGTTGTTTCTGTTTCTGGATCTGTTTCAGGCACTGCAGTTGTTGTTGCCCCTTTGTTATCCTCATTTGTAATAATAGAATTTACAATTGTAATAAATCCACTCAATAAAATAATGCACTTTATTGGCAACAACATTTTTCAAAGCTTTTACAGAAGAAAATTATACGAAAAAGCATTATTTTAAAATGTCACAAATAAAAATTGTTGTTTTTTAAGTTTAATGAATTGAACTTGCAATACAGAAAATTTCTTTTAAGAAAGCACTTCTTTATTTATACACAACATAAACATATTATATATAGTCCAACATATTATAATAATCACAAAGCATATTTTACATGATGAGTCAGTCCGCGTATAAATTTTCTTTAAAAATTTAATTTAGTCTTTCATAAATTGAAGAAGAAAAAAAATTAATAACTTGTTATAATCAAAAATTATTATCCAATACGAAATGCACATACAACTTATATAACAATATGTTGCAAAAGCTGTTTTACGTAACTTTCGATTGTTGTTGTTATTTTGTGTTAACCGTGTATACAAATAAAACGTGCGAAGAATATCAAGTCCAATTCACTAATGAAAGTTGAATATATAAGTTCATTGAAGTCTGGCTTGGCTATTATACCTGTATCGCTGTACAAATTGTTCCGTTTGAACTATGGAAAAAATACAACTTCAATAGTTAATATTATTATATTATATGCAAGCGAAGTTGGTTGCAGTGACGAAGTTTTTATCAAAGTTTCTTTAAGAAAATGTAAAAAAAATTAAACTTTTTTGCCTTCCTTCTGTCCTGGAGGGTCAAATGTTTCCTATTTTATTTTAACTTGTAGGTATTTTAAAAACTTTATTTATTTATTTTTATTGTTTATAGAAAATACGAATTTCCCCTCCTTCTCTAGCAAACTCCAATTTTTTTTCAACTTTTTTGAAATAATTTTCGGGTAATACCAAACATACTTGCCTTTTCTTTCCTCCATATTCTTTACAAAAATAATTTTTTATATTTTTATAAAAAACCTTTTTTGTATAGAATATGGGGAGAAAAAAAGGCAAGTACCTATATTTGGCATTATCCGAAAAGTATTTAACAAAAAAATTAAAACTACTCGTTCAAAGGACGCGTTTCCCCCAAAAGTCGTAGACATTTTTTTTATTGATTCTTTGTAAAATGATTTATTGATTTATTTATAAAATTAAAATAAATTAAAAAAATTCTGTTATTTTTTATACAATAATGTGCTTTTTCCAACCAATTTTAAATGGATTTTGGGCGTAACCAAAATATTCCTTCACTTTCTTCTCGCATTAATAATATTTTTTGTTCTGCTTCTTTGAGTTAAAACCTTTCTAGCTTTACTTATGTGTGCGAAACAGTCTCAATTCCAGCCGTACCTATATGTATTGCATAAGAAAGTGTATAATATTTTGACATTTGACAGAAGATCTAGTACTTTTTTGTTTATTTACATCAAATTTTAACCCAGTTTACATTTTTCTTCATGTATTAGTGAATATTTTGGCCATAACCAAAATCCACATAACTTTGGATCTAGCCGAGCTATAAATGTTTATCTTTTTTTGATGTCACACAAATCAACTTATAATTTTATTGAAAAACAAATTGAAAAATTAAATTAATTTACGATTCGCCTTTGGCTACTATATATACGTAAATTACAATACTTTATGGAGAGATGGCTAAAATGAGCTGATGATGGTATAATTTAACAAGTACGTAGGTGGATTGAGTTTTTTTTTATTTTTTATTAAAAAATAGTTGCTTAAATATGATCAATTTCTTTCGGATGAATGAGAGTGGTTGATATAAGCAAGCCAAACGATATGTGATGAAAATATGACGTTGGTCATATATTTGAAATTTGGTGTTTAAGCGGTAAAAACCAAAATTATTACAAAATTTTATACAATCAAAGCGGATTTTTGTTTTATTATTTATTAGAATTTCTATTTATTCACGATTACTATAAAACTAAAAAATATATATGACAAGCTTTCTGAATAAACCTTTCGCGTAAAGACTAAATCCAGATATTTGTGAAAAACAGTAAATTCATTATAAAGTAATACAATTTGCATATGAGCACTGAATCTTAGTTTGCAATATAATAAAAAATTAAATTTTATAATCTATACTTAGTAACTTGATTCACTTAGCCCTACAAGTGTTTGATTTTTTTAACAAATTGCCAAACTTTATTTCATCGGTAACCAAATTATTGTCTAAAAGTTGCAAAATTAAACCATTATAAGTATATGCAAAATTGAATCCATTTTTCTATTTTAAAATTTCAATTGTTAAAACAAAACTAAATTCAATAAAGCGAATCGTGGGCGGAGGCTTTGAGCGAATATATACATAAGTTATTTAAAAAACCGTCTGTATTTTCACTTGTTTGACGCCGAGTGAAAGTACAAAATAAATACAAAAAAATTGCAATCGTTACTAGTTATTGTATATTATTTAGAATGAATACAATATTTTTTGCATTTTTTTAAATAAATTAAAATGTCGCAAATCTAACAATAACAAATGTATTTACCATCGTATTCTTCTATTTTAGGGTTAAAATTATACTAAAACAGCAAATTATAAGTCTTCATTTTTCCGAAACATTTGTTTTGTAGTTTTGAAGCAAGTCAAATATTTAAAGCCTATATGCGATCTAGAATCGGCTTAAAAAATGTACCTTCTATATATTTTGGCGGCCACGCTAATATATATGTTTACCCCATGCCCATCAAAAGTAAGATACCTATTTGTTTTGGTCCTTTACGTTCCAATCTTCAGAATGGCTGTGAAAAAGGAGCTCCGTTCAGAGCTATGACAAATAAGATCAAAAATCATACATCATGTTACAATCTTTACTTGTTCTAATACATCTTATGTATATCTGTATGTTTAAAATATAGTTAATATAAACATGTTGTAAAAAAAGAAGACACTCTCTCGCTATTTTTGCAAAAAATTGATAACTTTATTTATATAGGTCGATTGGTCATGGTCAATGGTCATATACTAGACGTTTATGATTATACATTTGAGAATTAATTAATATTACACAAAATATAATGTTTTGTAATATTAATTTTTATTATGCACAACAACAAAAAATAATAATAGATGCTTATAATTATTTATATTTATTTATACAATTGTCTGAGATAAAAAAAACTTTGTAAACAATGAATCCAATGAATAGGAGAGGAAATACCCAAATTGCATTGGAAGCTTTTTTTCTCAAGCATGCATAAATTATTCATACAATTATTTTTACTATATTATATTAAATTATGTTAAACTTCTTTATTCAACACTTTTACTTAGGTGTAACTATATTAAAAGTACATAATATTTATAATGTTTTGTAATAATTATGCTAGTGTATTGAAGAAGTTCATATTGCTGAACGACTGACGCGACGCGACGTCAAGCAAATAAACAGATTTTAAAATATTTGAAACTAAACTGTTTTGTTAACTTTAGAAAAATACTTAGTTTTTTTCAAAAACAAAAAATCCATGAAGTAATCTCAGCAATTAAAACTCGTTTCGGGACCTACGTCCCATCATCAGTATGGCTGAGAAACT
>JANSTW010070917.1:0-10329 GCA_027564275.1 Diadocidia ferruginosa | reverse complement strand
GCTTTAAATATTTTTTTTCTCACATTATTTTAGAAAAAAAAAAAAGTTATAGCTTTATTTTTTTTTTTTTGTGCAACTAAATTATTACCCCAGAATGGAAATTTTTACAGTCTTTCCAAGTAAAAAAGTTTTGTTAAAAGTTTATTTTTAAGTTTTTTTTTTTCAAAAATAAATTTAGCTTACAATTACAATTTTACACTTAGTTAAATTTAAAACACAAATAAGTTTAAAAAAGTTTTTTTATCTCAGTTTTTTTTTTCGCCTATTTTTTTTTGTGCTAAAATTTTGCTCAAAAAAAAGATCAAATTTTATAAATATAAAATTTATGGCATATTTGAATATAAAATATAAAATATAAAAAAAGACATTTTTTTTAGTTAATTTTTAATTTATTATAAAAAAAATAAAAATTGAAATTTGTTTTTTTCCCACTCTTTTATATAATTTATCTAAAAATAATAATTTACCTGGATATAGAAATTTTTAAAAATAAACACTTCAAAAAAGACTTAGACAAAAATTTTGGAATTAATTGGTTTAAATTTTTAGAAAATATAATTTAAAATATAATAAAAATAAAAATTTTTAACAGAGATTTTTTACTTAAAGAAATTTTGAATTTTATTATAATTAATTTTATTGAGTTAGCTGAAAAAAATTTTAGTTTATAATTTTTTTTAACTTTTACATTTAAAAAAAAAATTTTATATGAAAAATTTATTGGGAATAATATTTCATTTAATAAATTTTTATTCAAATTTTTTAGCAAAGAAAAGGAGAAGACAACTTTAATTTATATTGACTAATTGCTAAACGACATAAAGAATGATAACCAAATAACTTTTTAGTTAAGAATTTTTTACGCCATTCACGGCGGCAAAATTGGTATTCATTATTACAGCGCCTGATTGTATGTGCTTTAAGAACATATTAATTTTATTATTATCAAGTATTTAATTGTAAATTATTTTTTGAAATTTCAAATACTAAAAGGAAAATAAAAAAGATTGCATCGTTAATTTCTTAAGATTGATTTATTGGAGGCAAGGTTGATTGAGTAAATACCAGGGTGCCTAAAATTAATAATTTGTGCATTAATTAATCGGTAGTTTGCTACCTTTCTTAAATCTTCATCATTCTTGGCGCCATAACTCGGCGTAGTAGCGGCGGCGCTAGCAAAAATTCGCCGCCAAATGCCAAAAAAAATGGAACTTTGGAGACATTAAAAGGGGGCGTCTCATTTGGACGTGGTGTCTTTAAAAAAGTATCGCAATCTTCGATAAGCAGTTTGCCAACATCGACTTTAACATGTAGTTCACCAATTAACACTATAATACCACAAGCCAGTATTACATCAAATCGTCTTACAAAAAATGCGCAAAATAACAGTTGTGCAACAACCTCGGGGTCAACTTCATCGTCAGCAGATTCAAATTTAGTTCCATCCCGTCCACATACCTCCAATGCTGTAGTATCCTATTCTTTGTCAGCGTCAACTTCAACTGTAGGAACTTCAATTGGAACTGTTTCTAATTTAAATATAGTAAGTGTACCATCAATGACACCATTAGATAATCATTTTCACAATTTAAATGCAGTTGGAATTGTGGCATCACATTGGAAACATTTTACAGCATTTACAACTATTGGTGAAAAAGTTAGATTTAATAACTACAATATTTAATAAACTACAAATAATCGTAATACTTTTAATTGATATTAGAATATCAATCATATTTGATATTTTTGTACTTATTTTTTAATTAAACAATTTGAATTTTTTTGACTTTTTGTTTTAATTCAAATATAATATTTACTTTCAAGAAAAAAATCTTAAGAGTAAATAATTTTAAAATGCTACTTTAACTTTCGTCAATTTTTTCAACAAAAACTTATTAATTATCATTTATTCAAAGCTAAGTAAGACAACATTGCAAAATGTAATCATTATTTTTGGATCAATTCACAAAAAAAATGTAGTATATTTGAAAAGTACAGAAATTTAGGTTTATACTTTTTTAATTTAGGAAGCATCTCTTTTAATATGTGAAAAAAAATCAAACGTAAAAGCGCCAGCGCGATTAGGCCGGATTAATCGCTTAGGCTTAGTCGATTTGCTACGATATGATATTGGTAATTTATAAAGTAATGATTCAATTTTAATTTTTCATTTATAATTTTTAGGTCAACTGGTTCAGTTAGCTCATCCACGAATTCTTAGAGTTTTACATCCATTTACTGAAAACAAGTACAATTTTTGTTTTATACTTTTTCAATTTTTTCTTAATAAGGGAATGTGTTTTAAAAAATTGTTTGTAGTTGGTGTCAGTTTAGTCTAGCGCAATTTAAGTCTAGTAGTCATTGAAAAATAAAAAAAATGGGTAGAACTAATTTAATTGAGTGGATTCCCTCGTTCAGATTTACTTTAGGCATAGATTAAGAATTTATGTGTTGAATATTTAAAACATTTTTTGATATTCATTTAAAACCTACAAAATAATTTTCATAGTTTTTAAAAAAGCTAAATTTTGAGTTTTAAAAATCTCAAAAATATTTTAATGCTTTAGAGAGATGATTGCATTTGCTTGTGAACCGATTTATACAACACTGGACAATTTAATGGGAGAGCAAACTTTTGAGAAGCTTGAAATAAAACTTGGCGTGCTTCAGGTTTAATATTTATTTCATAAAAGTAACTTTAAAATTTTTTTTCAAAAATATAAATAAGACAGTTTTGTCTTGTACAATTAGAGTCTAGATTTCAGTATATTTAAATTTTTGATGTCTTACTTTTTTACAGTTCCTTTAAGCTTAAAAAGTAATGTTTGAAATTGGATTTAGATAATTGAAGGCCTTTCTTATTTACATAACAGTGCCAAAATTTTACATGGAAATTTAACACCTGCGGCAATTTTTGTGACAATTCAACAACAATGGAAGATTGCAAATTTTGCTTTTTCGGTTGTTGGCAAAAAGCTGGTAATTCAAATTTTTGAAAAAAGCTATTTTTAAATTAAAATTAATTTTTAGAATATATTTCCATGTTTTCCATGGACTAAAAGGCTTCCGCCATGCTTGCAACCAGACCTTGACTTTTTGGCACCAGAATATCTTGAACCAAACAATCATACTGTAACTACAGCGGCAGATGTATTTTCGTTGGGCGTTTTGATTTGTTGGATCTATGGAGGTTAGATGTTTTCTATTTTTAAATAAGTTTGTTTTTATAATACTTCTGCAAAAAGTTTTCTTAACTTGATTTATCTCTTTCATGCAAAGAAGATGGATGACACAACGGCCAAAAATGATGTCAAAATTATTTGTTATATTTTGATAATTTTTGGCTTACTTAATTTTTTCGAAAAATTACAACATTTGCGTAATTTTTAAAAGTACCAAAAAAGACTTCCAAAATCTTTTTTTTATTTTTACATTAGAAATTAAAAAATAATTAATTTTTATTTTAATAATGCTTCAATTATACACAACAAATACAAAATATTTAGGTGGAAAAAAATTAATTGATGTAAAAAACAACTTGGAAAGCTATCAAATTGTGATTGATCAATTGGATATTGGATTAAGACTACTTGATGAAGAATTAGGGGCCAATTTAAAACAATCTTTGTCAAAGCTTCTTAGCAAAGAAGTTTCTCAAAGGCCAGCTGTTCAATTACTTGCTTTAGTAAGATTTTTCTTTAAGATTGTTTTCTATAAAAAAATTTTTAGATAAAACATTTTGACGATCCACCTTTAGCAGCACTTCGTCAACTTGATGACATTACGCAAGAGTTTGATCCCGCAAATAAGGCCCTGTTTCTTTCGCACTCACTTTTGTCAGCGTTGCCTAAAATTCCTGAAGTATCTTACTTTTATATTTATATTTGTTAAAACTACTCATTAACTTTTGCTTGCTTATTATAAAAAAACATTTTCTAGTCTTTTTTTATTGTTAAAAATAAGCTTTACCCAAATAATTTAATATTAATTACTAAAATCAGTATTGGAGAATAAAAATTAATTAAAAAGCTTCAAATTATTTTATTAAGTTAAACGCTGTAAAAACATATATTGTATTAATTATGCGGGATTTTGCAAAAGTATTTGCAAAAAAATTTTATTTTAAAGTTGTTTGAAACTAAATCAATTCTGGAAATTATTTTTCTGGAAAGTGTTGATTAATTATTAAAGTTTTGCAAGCAGATTGAACTATTTTAGTTTTGTTACTTTGTATGTTGTAAAAGATAAACTTAATAAATATAAATAAAGTTCATTTATTTTATTTCCGATTACAACTAAATTTTAAATTTTTAGCCACTTTGGTTTAGTCGAGTTCTACAACGATTTAATGAACACTTAATAGATTCAACAGAACTTTATCCAGCAATACTTCGTCCATTAACATATATTCTTCATAATTGTGAATCACATAATATCCACAAACTAAGACCGTGGTTTCGACTTATTCTTGATAATGCTCAGGAAAAAGCGGTAAATTTTAGAGAGTATTATTTGATTTTTTATTGCACACAACTTTGTATTAGAGTTTAAATTTAAATTTGACAATTAAACTCATCAACTCATTGTAATTTCTTAAGGTAGTAAACATTGCTAAAAAGAGCAATATTTATTTTAGAAATTATTTCTAGCGTAAAATCAAAAATTAAAAATACTTGTATCCTTTATTACATTATATTTTTATTATATGATTTTTGGCTATTTATCGTTACCTTTAAAGCCCAAATATTAAAGTCTTTTTACCTTTATGTAGTTGTCTTTTATTTTTTTTAGTTGAGCCAAATAGTGGTAGATAACATGGCTGTAATTTTTCGCCGGTTAAATGATGAAAAAGTTGAAGATCGTTGTTTTGATTTGTTAATATTTCTTCTTTCAGGACCAGATCCTCATTTAGAGGTTTGATTTTTTATTTTCTATTAAAGAACTTTGAAACTTTTTAGCAGAATGTTTTAAGAACAATTCCGCAAATGGTAAATTATATTCCATTATCATTTATAAATCAAAGACTCATTCCAACGGTACAATCAATTAGTGGATATTTTGAACAACACATTCCGGTAATTTCTATTTAGTACACTATATATAATTAGAAAGAATATACTTAAATTAATATTCTTGTAATAAATAATAAAAAATAGATTTGCAAAATTATTTGATAGGAATTTTTGTCTTTTTATACATTTGCAGCGTCAAATTGATTTACTTGTTGCCATTGCACATTTAAGTGATCGTTGCGATATTGCTACTCTACAGTATTTACTTACTGTGGCTTCTGTCTGTAATGCATTACATCCTGCGGTTGTACATTCAAAATCAAGTAATAAACTTTTGTTTGGATTTAAAATGTAAAATTTTTTCTTTAAATTTGAACTTTGGAGGAAATATACTTTAGCTAAGTAAAATGAAAGTGTTAAACTTTTATTTTTTTAACTTTAGATATTATTTCTTCTTAAATTCTATTTTATATAGTCTTATTAAAAATAATGTTTTGACTACAATAATGCTTACTTATTCGTTTTGTTTTATTAGGACTTGTTCAACGTATCTTAACTTGCGATGTAAGCCGATTACAAGATCCGCTCGTAATAGCACATCACTTACTTAATCCATTAGTACTTGGATTAGCATTACCTGAAATAAGTCCTGCACATTTTGATGATGTAATGTCATCAACACGAATTCTTTTAGATATAATTGAACAATTGCGTTATGAATCAGATGAGTTTAAACTCAAAAATTCAGAGAATGGGTCAGTTTTATATTTTTAGTTTATTTTTTCCTACTTAAAGATTTACTTTTTTAATTAAGTCTTTTCAGAAAATAGTTTAATTATTTATTTGCATTCATATATAAATTATATTATAAAATAATATTTTTTAAGTGTTGAAAATTGATAACTTAGTTTTAAAGAATTTTTATTTCTCTAAGTTAAATTTATTTTTTAGCAGACGATTGTGTAATAGACGTGTATCAATGAGTAGTAATCACTTACCTCGACTTCTTATCACTGCTGCACGTCCATCCTTTGGCGGCGATGGAAGGTATAATGTGTTACATATTTATTTTATTTTAATTATTTAAAATTTAGAAAAATGTCGTTTCTCTCAGCTGATGGTCGATTAGAAGACAGAAGTCGACGTGAATCAAAAGACAGTCGTTGCTCTTTAGAATCTGATGTCTCACTTCGAATTGGTAAACATTTGAAATTGATTTGAAAGAAGAAAAATATTTATAGAAGTTATTAATTTATTACACTATTTTTAATATAATTTTTTTTACTAGTAGTAAAATTTTAAAAATAGTGGTTAATATAAGTTTGTGTAAAAATAAAATAATATTGTTAAAATTTTTAACCTTTTTTTAATTGAACATTGGAAATAAGAAATTAATCTTATTAAAGTAAGTTTAATTTAGTTTATTTTGGAAACTGAGACTATTACAGCGGTTTAGCTTCATATTTTTTATACCTTTTAACTTATAAATGTGGAATCATGTAAGTACCTTGTCTTTCAAAAGCAAAAAAAATTTGTTTGGTTTTGTTTGAGCGTACTATTATATGTGAACAAAGCCAACACCGCCCACCGGCAAAGCGCTATTTAAAGGTGGACCGTATACTTGTGCATTTTTAAACATAATTAATTGAATGGTTTATGTAAGAGGATGAATCAAAAAATTATTGTTGATAAAATTTACCTTTAAAGAATGGCTAACCAAGTAGTTAATATTATCTTTATTTGCTAATAGTTTTTAGCAATTTTTAAACTGAAAAAAAGAATTTGGTAGTTAAATATTAGACATTGATAAAGCTTAGTCTATGACTTAGATAAAACTAGAAATAATTGTGAATGTTATTGAAACCTTTTTTCGCTAAAGCTATTTTTATTCAAATTTTACTTTTAATAAAAAAAATTATTTGCTAACGCAAATATACAAATTTCAAAAAAACAGATGCATTTCTTTTTTTTAACCTAATATTTTTTGCATTAAAAAAGGGTTTTATTTGCTATTTTTTAACTAAATTTATAATATTTTTTAATATTTTTGTTTATAGCACTACTTTCATTTAAATGTACTTTTAAAAAATATTTAATTTTATATGTTGTAATTAATATTTGTTTATAAACACAAAAATTTTAAAACAAAAAAAAATGTGTAAAGCATTTTTTGTAAAATTTATAATTAAAAAACTTATAGCTACTTTTAAAAATAAAATTTGGCTCAAGAAGTTTAAGTTTAATTTTTTAATATTATAAACATTCAAGATATAACAAAATAATAAATTCTTATTTCATTACAGATTTGAATATAATTAGTAATATTATTGTTTTTCTATTATTTTTATATTAGGCAATGGAAGTGATATTTCGGATGATAGTGCAATGCATGCCGGAAGTGGTGGCGGAAGTGGAAGCGGACAAAAAGGACGTCGAAGATCATGGCTTGAAGGATATATGCATAGTGTTTCATTAGAACAATCTTCACAAATGTATGAACATCGAAATTCAGTAGCGGAAAGACATTTTAGGTTAATAAAAAAATTGTTTTTTATACAACATATAAAGTTCAGTAAAATTTTAACTTGACTTTTAAATGTTTTTTCTAATTTATTAAATCTTAAGAACACAGTTATACAACTTGGCAAACTATTTTTTAATAGTTGTAATATGAAGTTTCTATTTAGACGTAGTGTGATGAGTGAGCGATGCAAACCTCTTAGTCGTTCATCCAATCATAGCGCAACTGCTATGGTTGGCGTTTCACATAGTGCATGCGGTTATAGCAGTGTTGGCATTGATCTATCTTCTCTTAATGATGTAACTGGCGTGGCAGGAACACAAAAACAATCTACAAAACCGCCAACGAGCTTCACTAATTTGGGACATAATTTAGTAAGCAATTTATTGATATGAAACTTTAAAAATAATATGTACTAAGAATGATTGAAAACGATCGTTTGTTTCTCTAATATTTTTTCATTTAAAAAAAATGAAAGAATCTAAATTTTTTATTCATTATTTTCAATTTCTATCGCAAAGTAATAAATGAATATTTTCTTTTTTCTAGCAAAACTGAATATTTTCTTTTTTCTAGCAAAACTGAATATTTGCTAATTAACAATGAACTGAATATTGCTAATAAACAATGAATTGAATATTTGCTATTTCTTTTTACAGTTTCTTGGTTTTAATAAATACAAATTTAAGGCATGTATACTTTGGAAAACGTTTTACTAAACCGAATTATTTAAATCACGTATTAACGAACAATTCAATTATAAAAGACTATAATTTATAGAGTTTTTTTTATTTATATTACTTAATTGTGTTTAATTGTATTATTAAAAACGGGTGTTTTTTCTGTTATATGAAATACAAAATATAATTAAAATTTTAACTTTTATGCATATGCAAATAAAAACACAAAAAATTTATGCATAACAAAATTAAATATACTATATAATTACTATAAGACATAAAGATTACATTTAAAATTTTTAAAACTTTGTTTTCGACTTTTTTGTGTAATTTTTTGGCAGTTTTAATGTTTTCTAGAGATTCTCTGTATCTGAATGTACCTGTATCTATGTTATTAGCTTAATTGCAAACAAAAAAATTATAGTGATTTTTCTCAAAAACCATGTTATATTTTGAAAAAAATCGAAAATTTTAACACGACAATATTAAATATGTAATAGGTACTATGAAGCCTAAGGATCACAAAAAACTTGTTAAATTTAATCAGAATCGACTACAAAAGGTTGAAAAATCAAAAAGAAAATTTTTAAGGTCAAAATTTTTTAAACAACGTTTTCAAGTGATTTTTTTGGTTTAATATCTGTTAAAAAAGATACTTTTATTTATATGTAAATAAAAACACAAAAATTTATACAAGGTTGGTAAGTTGAGGTAACTTGAATTCAATAAATTTTAATTTTAATTTTAAAATTAAAGAATACAAGAAAAAACAATCTTAATTTTTTTTAATTTCAAACAAATTGCGCAGATAAAGTAAGAAATATTTGTCTCAAAATAAAGTTTAAAAGAAGCTGAATAAATAACTATACAATGAATTCGTCTGAAACAAAATTTTTAGAAATATGAATTTTAAAACAAAAGTTTACTGTTTTTAATAAAACATAATTTTAGAATTATAATATACACTGTTAATTATAATTATAGCTTAAAACGAAATCAAATTTACAAATAATAGATTTTTTAAATTATATTAGCAAAATGTAATTTAGTTTGATTAAAACTTTTTAAAAAAAATATCAATAAAATTTGATTCAAGATTCTATTTTCATTATTTTTATTGTAATAAGTTTCTCTCTTACAGATGAGAAGTATCTTTTGCCCAGGGTGACAAAAAAAAGTTTTAAAATCTTATAAGCATTACAGAAAATATTTCAACTCTTGACTTTATTATTTTAGTTTTAAATTATTGAAAGAATTTAAAAATATATTCATTCTTAAACAAAGATTTTTCTTCTTTTATCTGCGTAAATAGGTTTTAAAAAATAGTTGATGGTGATTACATTTATTGTTGTATTACTTAATATAAGGATAAAAAATTTCTCTGCCTCTTGATTCAATAAAAAAGATTCCTGACATTTTCTGTTCTTTTAAAATTTTTATAATAAAACAATAAGACTAAAAAAAAGATGACCAAAACAGATAATATAAATAAAACGGAATTATAGAAATAAAGAAAAATTAAAAAACTATAAAAAAGGTGAAAACAAAGAAACCGTAATAAGGAAATCATGGAAAAAAAAATAAAAGAATGGTAAAAAATAGTGAAGTAGAGAAGAAACTGAAGGGTAAAAAGAATTTTCTGCCGCATAAAAGTTACAAATTTTTTATTTTTTTTTCCGTAAATGACAGCTGTATTCAAGTAGTTAAAAGTTTTCCATTCTTTTTGTACTTTTCTTTTTGGTTGTGCACAAGATTTTTTTTAAATTTTTATACTCAAAATTCACGAGGCAGACGACAACACATGAGCAATGATGATTTTTGGATTGAATGCTAAAAATTCTAAAAAAAAATTGTTTTCCATATATATTGCGCAAGAATCCTCTTTTTTAAGAAGTTCTTTTTTTTGTGTTACAGATTGAAAGGACAATTAATGTGCGTTTTTTTATGTTTCTGTTTATTAAAACTTTTCAACAAACTTAAAGGATGAAAAAATATTGAGTTGAAATTGTTTGTATTAAGTATTTTTATTTCAACTTTCAACTTTCTGTTTAATATTTATGTTATTTGTTTTTTCTATAATTTTAAAATTATAGAAATAACAAATATATATAAAAAA
>JANSTW010070906.1:0-10330 GCA_027564275.1 Diadocidia ferruginosa | reverse complement strand
ACCTGCGAAAGAAAGATAATAACCCAGATGTGAAATTTTTTTGGCCCTACCGAGCCTCGAACCTATAACTTCTTGATTACAGAGCCGTGACTTTACCCACTGCTCCATACTGGTTATCATGTAAATTGGTTATGTTTTAATATAATGAAAAAATTTCCTCGGTTCTTGAACTCATTTTTCTATATAGTTAGATACGTAAATGTGGTTTTAATACACCTTTGAAAAACTTCATGTTTTAGTAACTTAATAATAGTAATAATTAAGTGTTAAGTTTTATGCACGTTGAATAAAAAACAATACACTGAAGTTCTTTATTTTTAAATATTTTGATACATTTTTTTTTTCTTAAGTCTATTATGTCCTTAATGCTGATGAGACTCAAGTGTTTGAAATGCACTATTGAATATATATTATCTATATTATAGTATTTTTACCAACATAAGATATTAGGCGGCGCCTAAAATGTAAGTGAATGAAAATTACGTGTTTCGCAAACTTTTGGAAGTGATGTTTTATTTATTATGTTTTTTTTTATTTTAATCGGACGTACTCATTAAAAAACAATTTTATGGAATACATTTTTTTTTTGTGATTTGTGGTTCTCAAGTTGGAAGATGGTCAAAATCGCCAAAAAATCGCGTGCAGTGTTGATATCAAACAGCTGCCAAAAAATAAGTTTTTATCTGATTGAAACGAAATTCTAGCTATAGGATACTAACTGGGTTGTTTGAAAAAATAAAATAAAAATGTAAGTTTTGGGATATTTTCATAATTCAAAATGGCCGCCAAATATTAAATACCAAATATCTCAAAAAGTCGTATTTAAAACAAAATTATTTACAACATTATAGTAATAAACTGTTAAAATTATAGAATAGTATTTTTCCTTGTTCTCTTGCAATATTTGTTTTAAAATTATACTGCAAAGAATTTTATAAGGATTATGGTTATAAATAGAACAAGACAAAATGCTATTCTATAATTAGTCTCTTTGAGAAATTTGGCGTTTAGTATTTGGCGGCTATTTTGAATATTATGAAAATATTTCAAAAATTGCTTTTTAATCGAATAAATACTTATTTTTTGGCAGGTGTTTGATGTCAACACTGCACGCGATTTTCGACGATTTTGACCACCTTTTAACTCGAGAACCACAAATCACAAAAATATATTGTCCATCAAATTGTTTTTTTAATGACAGAACATCACTTCGAAAAGTGTGCGAAAACACGTAATTTTCATCAATAATATGTACGTTTATTAATCGTATTAAATAAGTTTTTCCACAAATTATTTTATCGTTCATCATTTCATTATAATATCCATAAATATCCGGAACAATATAGTTGGAAGCGTTAAATTAAAATTTATCACGAATATCAAATTATATATTTGAGCATAAATAGAAGTTAGGTTTACGTATTATAACATGACTAAAAAACATTCTAACATAAAAATATATTTTTTGTAGTCCAAATATACATGATTTTTTTTATATTATACTAGTGAATAGCCTTTAAAATGTTCTTAATTATACCACAGAAAATATAACAAACAAAAGCCCAAATTCCTGTTTAAAATTAATAGGCGAAATATATTTTTAAATTTTATAAAAGTAAAATTTTAATTTAAAAATAAATTATTTTTTCAATAAGGGGAAGTCAATCATTGATGTCATCTTATCGCCTAGACCTGCTAAAAAAATGCAAAATATAGCCAACATTTTATATAATTTGTTTGTTTTTGGCAATTGTTTTCTTGTTAAAGCGAAGAACACAATGTGCACTGATGTACGTTTTAGTAAAACGCTAAATGTCAAAATAAAGTTGAAATACATGAAATCATATGAAACCGAACAGAATGCCACCGTACTGCGGCGTAGTGCACTGAAAGTTGATCAACTTTTAACTTTTGCGCTGGTGTCAAAAGCCAAAAAGAAAAGGGTTATTATTTTTTGTTGATAATTAAATTTGTAAAATCAAATTTAACAAAGAAAAGATAATTAATTTTGAATAATTAATTTATAATAAGTAATACTAAAGCAATTTTAAAACGTATTTCCACCAATTATTAAAAACATTTGTAACCTTCAAGAGCATTTTTTGACAATTCGCGCCGACAAATGAATTTGCATTGTGTTCGCTAAAATTTTACCGCCGCAGTGCACCGTAGTAAATTTTACTAAAACGTACTGAAACTTCTTATCTGTTCAAACCTTTACTATTGGGATGAGATTTGACGCGGTTTTTTTTACTGGCGGCTCGAAGTTGTCTGGTATTTTATGTGTTAGGCTCAACAGTCAACATATCGGTACAATCAGACTCCTAAACTTGGCGAATGTTTTTTAGGCAGAAGTGCTTGCTATCTTACTGTCATGCATGCAGGCGGATGAAATCAAGTGATGTTAGTATGCAGAGATTTGCGATAGTTGCAGACAGTAAAGAATAAGCTGCCATTTTAGCTCTTGGTTCGCCGATTTTTCCTTCAAAATTGGTAACGCAATGCCATGGCGATATTAATTATGGCGTAACTCTTGTGTAGGCTCCTGGTCATAGCTGTATCGCTGGTGAGCATGAATGATGACTATTTATAATTATTTCTTGGATAGAAATATTGCTTGAGAAGTTCTTCCTTCTTTGAACTTAGTGAAAAGTCCCTTAAAAGAGTATTTTTTGTATTTAGCTGACTCGAAGTGGATTATGAATTAGATCATCATAATCCATCTAAATACAAAAAATACTCTTTTAAGGGACAGTCGTAGGGCCAGGAAAACCTGGTCTTTTTAAAATTAGAACAGAACCGACACATTTATGGTTCTGTTTATGCATATTCGTTTGGTTGATGGCATACATGTGTTTAGGCTGGGATCCAAGTATTCCACACAATGTGATTTGTCGCAGCTGTTGTGTTGTAGACGAACCAGGGACAATCTAGCACTTCCTTTGTGATTGTCTAGCTCCCATTAGATTAAGACGTCATCTCTTTAGTAGATAGCTGTTAAGGAGATCTTATTTTGTCGTTTGGGATTTTTTTCATTTCTTGTGGTACCAAAAAGACTTTGCTAGACTTCCCACAGTAACCAACCAACCAGATTAAACAGTGACAATAGTGTAGCTACCTCAAAATTCTCATCGGGTGGTAAATTATTATTATTATTATCAAAATAACGGTTCCAATTAGGCCATAAAAATAAAATGACCATTTTAAATTAAAATTGCTGATGCTAAAACGCAGACTTACACATGGGCGCCCAGAGCGGAGGGCAGTGGGCAGCTGCTCCCCTGGATTATGAAAAACATGTATATTTTTGTTTTCATCGTATAGTCTAAAATCTTTAGAAATATACAGGAAACTGCTTTGTTTTATGAAGAGACGTATTGCCTTTAACCTCTGAAGCAATTGCATTTCTTGTTTTAAGGGATTGATTTATTTTTCTTCTCGCGGTTCGAAAATCTATACAACAATAAATTTCTTTTCGTTGATTTGTATTAAAATTCAAAATTCCTCTTCGAGAAAAGGTAATAAATTAGCTGTTTTTAGCATTGGGAGGTGTTTCAGAAATGAAGGAAAACACCTGTGTGTTAAGTTTGGGGACTGCTTGCGTTAACCTAAAAATTTAAAAAGTTTAATTTTTTGTTGACCATTGTAGTTTGGTTAAATTAAGATTTCGATACGAACAAACTCGTAAGTTAAAAGCTTCAATCCAAATAATTCTTATTACTGAACCAAAATATAGAATGTGCATATAGTTTAACTTAATCTTTTAATATTTATTAAATAAATCAATCTAGTCTTAATAAACCTAAGTTATTTCTACAATTTTCTTTTATTAATTATTAAGTGAAAAACTCTGAATTTCAAATATTTTAAATAGAATAACGCAAATTATAAAAATTGTTTAATATTTTATATTTTTATACATAAAACAAAGTATCATTTGTGACATATAGCGCAGTTTTTTTGGTATTATTTTAGAAAAAATTTCGCTGCGAAGCAATTTTAGCTCGTTACTGTCATAATTCTTCTGTAGTACATTATTGTTGTCCCTCCCTTGGCAAAATACAATATTGGAATTTGTGTTTTGATTCGCCACTGAAAATACAATATGTTCAACTCAATTTTCCATTTTATAAGTGAATTTATATAGAAATTCTCTAAAGAATTCATTTTTATAATAAAAAAAATTCCATAATTCGTATGTTTTCACGTGAAATGGTATTTTCATCTGAATATTTTATAGCAGCCATAGAGCAGCTCCTGCATATAAACTTGCACAGAACCATAGTGATACAATTTAAGGAATAGCAATTAAATCTAATATCTCCTCATTCAACTGTTGAATTTACTATATAGAAAGAGATTTGATATCATGCAGTTTGGTGAAAAAAAAACAGAAAAATAAGCCCTAGAAATTTGTTAAGAAAACAATAACAATTTTTAGTGAATTTTCATTTTATTCTGCAAAACGTATAGACACAATAATTATTCACAACGAAAATAGGCCCCAAGCATATATGCGGTTTTTTTAGTATGAAAATAATTTATTGTCACATCTCGTCTTAAAGTATCGCTGATGTTGCTGCTGAATTTATTTTTCATGACAGCACGAAAAACTATTTGCCGTATTGCCGAAATTTTGCTATCTTGGCAATGTAACTGCTTGATCAGGACAAAAATTCGATTTAAACAGTTGGCTAGACCTTGTGTGTGTACAAATATATATGTACAATAATTTATTGGATTGCGTGGTTAGCAGGTGAATGCTTATATAACTAGCTTTGAACGGTTAGGGAATTCCTTTAGTCGTCATTAGCAGACTCGGTATATATATATATAATTATATATAATTTTAAGACATTTTGTCTACTATATAAAAAGGTATAAATTTTGTAAAAATAGTTAAGGAATTTTGTTCAGAAATTTAATAAAAACCACTGGCTTATTACTGAAAAAAAAAAAAATTATTTCAACCTTTTTAATTTTATACTTCGGTCGTACAGTATACACTAATCATTATATATTATAGTTGATCTCATTTTCTATCACATTCTTCAACAATTTATAAATTTTCTTAAAAATAAAAATTTAAATTAAACATTATTTACATGACCAATTAATTTTCCTTTCAGTTTTCTTTACAAATTAGATCAAGTAAAAATAAATTTCAATCTATAAATAAATTAATACTTTGATTCTTCGCTATATAAAAAGCTCTACATCGTCCTTCAATATAGATATAGACATCATTTTGAGCCAAATACAAAAATGTTTAGCTAACTTGACGAACCCTTCAATTAATAAAGATTCATAAAAACAAAGTACTTTGCTATATTTTATAGTACCTAATTATGTATACAAAAAATAAATTTCAAAAAAATGGAAAATAACGATTCCTGATTCTGTATTAAATTTTTTCTAAATAAAAAAAAATTCAATGAATAGAAAATCACACTTGAGAAAAATAAATAATTATATTTTCCCTGAATACCTACGGTTGGAGGCTTATGTATAACGTATATAAAGAGGAGAATACAAATACCTTCAATTTATATAATATTCTTATACACATAATTTTAGATTATAAAAGATTTCATAAAAGATAATAAAAAATGTTAAATTATTTTGACCTATTATAATATCTGCTCATTATTTCTTTTTTGTACATAAAATTATAAATCTTTTGACTAAACAATTCGTTAGCACGCAGAGGAAAAATCGAGCAAAATCGTTTTAGACTAAATTTTTAGGTCAAACAGCGATGTTCACAAACCCCTTTTCATTACAATAAACTCATCAGCGATCGTACTAACTGTATAACACCACATTAGTGAGATTCTTATACGTATAATGTACATATTCAGATTCCGCGTCCATTGTCCATGCTTTGCAAGCGAATTGTGAATGTTTATGTTAATGTAGTAGTATGGTGTCTAGTAAGTATCCTCATCTATATATTCAATTATATTATTTATTGCTTTTACTATTCATTAAAAAAATCCATATATAAATATAATTTATATTTATATATATGGAGTTTGTATGCAAATCAAAATGGTCAAATTGCCGGGACCATGTTTTTGCTCGTTTTATGATGCCACCGATTCAGAAAAACTAAAAAATACAAAATGTCCGTCCGTCCGTCAGCAAAATATTAGACACAAGAAAGTTTTACACCATAGGGATTTGGCCAATTTTTGGTAAGGATGTGTTATTAGTGGTCACATAGCCTAAGATTGCAGTTGGAGTCTCTAGGTCAAAGATGAAGGGGGCTCCCATACGATCTTTTTTCTAAAAATTACCGAAAAATATGAGCATAGAGAAAGTTTTTTACCAGTGGCCGGATTTGGCAAAATTTTGGTGGAAGGGAGTTTTTAGTAGTCCCATACTTCGGGATTACATTTGAAGTCTCTACGTTAAAGATAATGGGAGGCTCCCATACGATTTTGTTTTCTAAAAATGGCCAAAAAATATGAGCATATAGAGAAAGTTCCTTACCAATAGACGGATTTAGCCCAATTTTAGTGAGGGTGAGTTATTATTATTATACTCTGAGCTGCATTTAGAGTCTCTAGGTCAAAGGTTAAGGGGGCTCCCATACGATTTTTTTTCTAAAAATGGTCGAAAAATATGAACATATAGAGAATGTTTTTTACCAGTAGACGGATTTGAACAAATTTTGGTAAAGGTGAGTTGTTAATGGTCCAATACTTTGGATTTCATTTAAAGTCTCTAGGTAAATGATAAAATGGGGCTTTTTGGAGGGGGTCCTTGAATCTGGGATTGTATTTGCGGCTAGGTCAAATATAGAGAAAGTTTTACGGATTTTGGTCAATTTTGGTGTGGCTGGGTATTAAGTACCCTTTTACGCTGGCATTCCATTGGGGGTCACTAGGTTAAAGACCAGGCATCCAAAAATGTGAACTTATAGATATTATTTTGGCTTGTGTCAGTTTTCAAATGTTAAAATATAGGAAAAGAAGCATCCCAGTTATACTGGGGGCTCTCAGACCGATTTTTTTGAATGAAATTATGTTTTTTCTAATTTCTGATTTTTTAAATCATTTTCATAATTTTTAGAAATTGTTTTCTCTCTGTGGATGAATTATATTAACTTTTATATTATAAAATAAACTGATTTCAATTTTATATTGTTTCATCCCAAAATTTATAAGATACAGAGATTAAAAGACTATAAAATGTTAAATATGATCTGATAATATTGTTGCAGTATATAAATATATCACATAATATTACTTAAAGCTCACAATGAGCTATTTTCATTTTAAAGTATTTTAAATTTTTAAACAATAATTAAATGGAATATTCTTGAACGTATTTTCTAATATAATTTCTAAAAATATATAAAAATAATGAAAAATAAATTGTCTAACTATAGTTGGATATTTTTTCTTCTTGGAAAACATAAATTTTCATCAAATTAAATTTTGTGTGTGTGTGTCTTTTTTCAGCTTTATCATGTCATGAACAAAGTTCATATAAAAAAATAATAATGAAAGAAAAATATTGTCAGAAAATTTCGCCGCATATCTTTTGCCACTAAAACTTAAAAAGGCTTTAATAAATGTTTTGTACATAATAGATAGGTATATGCAAGGTATATGGATGGAAAAAAGAAATATTATATGCAAAATATAACATGAATAAAATTTCCACCAAAATTAAATTGTCTTATATGTACATAAGATAAAGCTGTCTTTATATATTATAGTGTATATATAGACAGCTTTATCTCATATATTTATAAACGTGTGTAAATAAAAAGTATTTACTTTAATATACATTATATACAGTACTTATATACATATTGTTATGTATATGTACTTTCTTTTCTGCTTAGTTTAACAATGATATATTGTGAATAATATAGTAAGACATACATTATATATATTAGGGTGGTCGATGCCAATTGAAACTATTCTAAACTTCTTTTTTATAAGCTTAAAACGGCGTCAAATTAAAAGAAATCTAAGAATATATGGAAAACAAAACGATTTTTTGTAAACGTAAAATGATAATATTTATGAATTTAATTCCAATGATGATGTCTCTGTATATTGGGCGAAACGTCATAAGTATTTTAAACAGATTTTGACTGTTTTAATTTAGATTAATATTATATAGCATGTGATTTTTGTACAGAAAATAGAAACAAGGATCACTTTTGCCAAAATTTAGTTTTCACTTGATTAAAATCCGCCATTTTTTTGTTAATGTTACCATATTTACTTATAGTGTTGTAGTGGCAAATTATTGTAATTTTTATTATTATATATAGTACAGTATCTTTGCACCCTAATTCTATGAAGTCTAAATAAATGAAGAGAATAATAAAGTACATATTATATATTTTATTTAATATTACATATATATAAGGATAAAAATGGGCATTGTATATATTATATTTTCCAGAGAAAAGAAAAGTTTATCAAGCACGTGATATATATTAATATATTATCTGTTTATTTATTTATACACTTTTTTTTAAACATAATGTAATATGATGGACAAGAAGAATTTTAAATAAATAGCTTTTATAGCTCAAAATATATATAAGGATTTCATAAATGTAATGTTTTAAAACGCATTATTTATTTATCGAATTAGGATTATTTTTGGTATTATGTATATAGTTGGGTATATATAATGTAATATAAAAGGCTGATATGGGTATATTATATAAAATGATAAAAAAAATTCTATATAGAATTGTATTTTTACGAAAATTTTATACATCATAATTTAATAAAAATAAAATAAGTTTCGAATCTTTGATCAAACGTCCGAATTTTTTCATATAATTGTATGCGTGCATGAAAAGTATATCGAATAATATTCTGACAACTTATTTATACATTTTATCTAAAGTAACAATATATTTTTTAAAACTAAAAATATTATATAATAATCAAAGAAAATCAATAAAACTAACAAAAATAAAACATAACTTTTGAAAATTTGTGATTTCACTTATTTTTCGTCTACTTATTCAATACCAAACATCATTATTTCGTGTACCTATGGAAACATTTATTATAAATAGATATTATAAGTAAATTTTAAATTATTTTTACCCCAACGTGAGGTGGTGTGGACAATGCATAAACAATTGCCTCGGCTATGTCTTCTGCCTCTAAAAATGGTTCTGTCTCAAAAACGTCAAGATCCGTTGGATAGCCAGATGCTTCATAAATATCAGTTCGTGTAAAGCCGGGACTTATGCTCTATAAAATGGAATTGTTTAAAAATAAAAATAATTAATAATAAAACACTTACAGTAACTCTGACATTTTTATTTTTTAATACATTTAGCTCACGTCGTATCATTTCTGTAGTTGCTGTTACAGCATATTTTGTACTAGCATACACGTTCATTGTTTCGGCAAAGCCACTGTTATCGGTAATTTGATGTCCAATATCACTGTTTATATTGAATATGTGACCAATGTCATTGGTCTTTTTTAAAATTTTGTACGCAGCCTTTGTACAATAAACTAATCCAAGTAAATTTGTATTAACCACATCGGTCAGATCTTGTTCGTTGTCATCATTTAGAATCATTGTATTTCTATATATAAAATTGTATATATCGATATAATATAAATTAATGTAATATATTACACACACACACACCTTGATATTCCAGCATTATTAACGAGCACATTAACACCACCTACATTTTGTTCAATCCATTGAAATGCCTGCTTTACGGAATTTAATTCGGAAACATCACATTTATAGGCAAGTAATTTTCCCGAAGTGCCCTTAAGTTCTGTACGAAAAGCCTATGTGTACATGAAAAATATTTGTTGAACACATATTTTATTATTGATTTCCTTCACATATATATACCTCAATACGGTCGACACGACGTGCCAGTCCCACTACTGTAAGTCCAGCTTTTACCAGTTCCTTACAAACTGCTGCACCTATACCGGCACTAGCACCAGTTACAACAGCAACTTTACCAATCCAACGTTCCATGTTACTTTAACGACTTAAAACAAATGAATGATAAGTTTTTAAGAGCATTTTGTTTATTTTTTTTATCGCAGTTATTATATGTGAACATACGATTTAAAAATAGTAATAATTGGTTGAAAATACTGTGTATATCTCGAGATTCTTTAATAATCTCGATCATACCATACAATTTATTATATTTATTAAATTTACTTGCGATAACATTTTTTGCTTTTACTATTCATTAAAAAAATCCATATATATTGAGTTTCTATGAAAATAGTACAAGTCTTAATTTAGGTCAAAATGGTCAAATTGCCGGGACCATGTTTTTTTCTCGTTTTATGAT
>JANSTW010070895.1:0-10331 GCA_027564275.1 Diadocidia ferruginosa | reverse complement strand
CGTACCGAGCCTCGAACCTACAACCTCTTGATTACGGAGCCGTGACGTTACCCACTACTCCATATTGGTTATATATATTATGGCAACATATGTATATTATTCAGGTGCACATTTTGAAAAACAATTCATTTGAATTTATAAATGATATTAACATATATGAGACAAAATTAAATTATATTATATCGAGTAATCGATAGCTTTATCTATTTTGCATTAAAAACGGTTTTTAAAAAACCTAATTGGGTAATGCGAGTATAGGACGTAATATTGATTTTATAACAAATATTATTTAAAATAATTGATATTTATATGGTGGCCTAACGAACATAATTAATTAATTTTATTTAAAATCTATGAGAAGTGATGAATTTTCTTCATTAAATATAAAATGATTAAATATTCTAGTTTTATTTAGAATGGTCTATTTAATGCCATTTTTTTTTATTTTTTCAAAATAAATCTTCTGAAGTTTTTGAAAGAAATCTCTATAATCTATATATATATACTACACTGATTTATAAGCTTAAAACTTAAGCTAAGAAAACTATATAGTGAAAATCTGCAATTAATTCAGAAAAAAATGCCTAAAACAAACATTTAAAATTCATGTGCGGAAAATAAAATACAATTTTTGTTAATAACGCCGCTTTTCTAATTTTTTTTTTCAAATTCCATTTTTTTTCTTTTTTAATAAATTATAGCGAATCGATGGCAAACAGTCTGTTTTTCTTGATTACTTTTCAGTAATTTTTTTTTTTTGAAAAGCAATGTACAAATTTCTGTATAATAATGTTATCAACAACACACGATCTAAGCCGAATCTAACTCATGTAAATATTTAAATTAATATTTTAAATAAATTTTGGAAGAAATAAATAAATATTATTAGCGAATGCAATTGAATAAATAAAGATGAGATGACAAAACTGTATTTTTGTCAAACGTTACGTAAGTCATCGATAATAAGGCATTGTATACGCAGCCGGTATTTTGTTCGAAGTATTGTAAGCGACAAAATTGTTTCTTTTTTTAATACTAATACACCGAATTTTATTGCACCGAATTGTCTTGTACCGAAAGTACCTAGCACTGATAGTGCCTAGCATCGAAAGTGCTTAGCATCGAAAGTGTCTATAGCACCGAAATTGCCTAGCGCCAAATTGCCTAGCACCGAAAGTGCCCAGCACCGAATTGCCTAGCACCGAAAGTGCCTAGCATCGAATTCCTCGAAAATGACATAATCTTTTTCATGTATTTTTTAGAAGGGTAAATTATAGTTTTAAGGTACTAAATTACAATTTTAAAAAATACTGCTACACACTTTCGGTGCTAGGCAATTCGATGCTAGGCATTTTCGGTGCTAGACACTTTCGACACTAGGAACTTTCGGTGCTAGGCAATTCGATGATAGGCACTTTCGGTGCTAGATACTTTCGTTGCACTTTGGGTGCAAGGAAATTCGATGCTAGGCAATTCGGTGCTAGACAATTCGGTGTTAGACACTTTCGGTGCTAGGACATGATCCAGTTTATTCATATGAAAATATGCGAAATATACGTTTGAAATGAAATAAAAAAATTCCTAAGTTTAATAGGGGCTTTTACATTGGGGAATAATAAATATTGGGTGGAAAAATAAAGCGAGAAGTATCTCTTTCATACGAGAAAAATATTAAAGTGTAATAGGGACAAAAACGCACGATAAAAAATGTTTTTTTTATTATTTCTTTCGTGTATCAATATAAAATTTTCTTTAAATTGGGATTTTACATAATATAAAAGAAAGCTTTTATTTGTGTCGCTTACGTTATTCTCGCAAAACGTAGCTCCTATCCAATATATTATTTTTCACAAGTGCCATATAGATTCAATGGAATTTTTTTTTCTTCAATAATTTGCATTTTATATCCATTGAATAATTAAAAAAATAATTACCCTCTCACATTCACAAATAAAATGCACCTGGCTGTTTTATAAAAAAAATAATATAAAACAAATCTAAAGCACATGCAAATATTGTAAACAAAAATTGTTAAGTTATATATTTTTGAATAAATTATTATATCATTTCGCAATTTCAAAAAAAAACTGTACTTTAAATCTGCCATATTTATTTAACAAAATAACTTAATTTTATTAAGTAATAAATTAAAATTGATAAAAAAAATTTTGTTTAAAAAAAATACTAAACAAATAAGTTATTTTTTGAATATTTATTGAAAGTGAACATATGATTTTAGTTGACATAACAGTCACATTGCATGATAGAGCGCCCAAAAGCCTTTTCTTAATTCATATATGCATTCTGATCATATAAGACCAAAAATAAAATATTTCGTTTTTTTCGACCGTGAATGTTAACAAATTTTAAATTTACGATTAACAGGCTAATCAATTATCTATACTAGATGTTCTTCAGATTTTTTTTTTTAATTTTATCAATTTACTCATATACCGACAAGAGCTGCACTATTTCTAGGCTAATCCGTCATCAGTGGAGTTGGAAAAATAAAATTATTTTATTAACATATTTACTTTTTTCGATCGTGAGTGAGTGTCAACAAATTAAAAAAATTTAGTGAATATTTTTGCAATATTATGTGGCTTTAGATATTCGCCAAAGCCTGTGATTCGATAACTCCACTGACGACAGGTTAGCTTAGAAATAGTGCAATTTTGGTGGGTATGAGTAAAAAACATCAATTTTTTAAAGGTTCTAGCATAAGCTAGAACCACAGGCTTTGGCGAATAGCTGGAGTCACATATTGCAAAAATATTCACTTTTCGTTGATCGATTCCTGTTCCTAAATTTTTAAAATTATTTTATTTTTATCATTCCGTTTTATTTCTTGTGAAAATTCGCTTGAGCTATATATCTAACTTGAAATTTTTGGTGGATTCAAGGAATGCCTATTCTAGTTAAATGAACACCTTTCAGATAGTTTCTGATCTGAAAAATGTTCATCCAACTCCACTGATGACGGGTTTGCCTAAAAATAGTGCAACTCTTATGGGTATGAGTAAATTGACACAATTTTTTAAGGCTCAGACGAATAGCTAAAGCCAACAATATTGTAAAAATATTTCCTTTCGTTGACCAATTTAATTCAAATTTGGGAAAACAGGCTTAGGGCTGTTCGATATTTGAAAAATATCGATGTATCGATATTTAAAAAAAATATCAATATTCTTCGATATGTCAAATATCGAAAAGCAAAAAAAAGGTTCATTAAGAAACGATAATATCGAATAAAAATATAGATAACCCTTATACAAAATATCTAAATTAAAATTATCGATATATCGAAACTCAGAAAATATCGATATATATATATCGATATATATCGATATATCGATATTTAGAACAGCCCTAAACAGTCTTTGTTCTTAAATTTCAATTAGATTTCACATAAATTTTAAGTTATTTATTCTGCAAATTTTTCTTTCTTTATCGTTTGGATATCTAGATCAACTCTGTATATTACATATAATATAATGAAGTTTTAACTTTTTATTCCTGTATATCACACTAAAAAAATCCTCAAAACATTAAATTATATTTTTAATAATTGATTCCATAAAACAAATTAATAATAAAGAGAGTAAAATATTTTTCAACTTTTCAAAGTGATAAATGTAGTTAATTTGATAAATGTTTAAGTAATGTTTTTTATAATTAAAAATAAGTGTTGTTTTAATGTGGGGTGGCTTGCTCTATTTTTTTTTTGTTAATTTTCAAACCCATATCTTAGTTCTATACATGGTTTTGAATTTAGGTGTAAATACTGTATGTAATTACACAAATGGACTAACCGCACAACACAAAACGCTTACGAGAAAAAAAAACGGGGAACCCGGCACCACATATAGTACCTATAATATACAAAATACGAAAAACGAAAAAATGAAGCTCATAAATAACATTGCTTTTAGCAAATAGGTGGATAATTACTAACGTATAAAATACACTAAAGTATGTATATAAATAAAACATAGAAAAAAGTGTAATCAGTTTATGTGGCTATTATGTTTTCGGGTGGCAGCAGCAGGATTACAAAAAAAAACTGTAAAATAAAATGTTGTGAAAAATATTTTTTTAATTTTCTTCTAGCTGCGAGGTATCTGTTATATAATGCATCAGGCCTAAGCAACTCTCACACAGTTACATACAACTAAAAAAATCCTAAACAATATTATGTAGATTTTTACAAAATCTAAAATCAACCGATTGAGATGAAAAAAATAAGCTAATTGAACTGATTTTTCATAGAAATCTAAATGTTTTGACCTCCTTTATTCATTTCTAAACGAATGCCGAAGATTCTAAAATATTCAGAAAAAAGCTATAAAAAAATCCTGAACTATACATGGGGATTTTTTTAAATCTAAAATCAACCGATTTTGATAAAAAAAATACCTAATTGAACTGTTTTTTATAGAAATCTAAGTGTTTTGACCTCCTCTAATGATTTCTAGACGAATGACGAAGATTCTAAAAAGTCAGGAAAAACCTAAAAAAAAAATCCTGAACACAGGGATTTTAAAAAAAATCTAAAATCAACCGATTTTGATGGAAAAAATAAACTAATTGAACTGCTTTTTATAGCAATCAATGTGTTTTGATCTCCTTTAACTATTTCTAAACGAATGCCAAAGATTCTAAAATAGTAAGAAAAAAATAAAAAAAAAAATCCTGAACTATACACAGGGATTTTTTCAAAATCTAAAATCAACAGATTTTGAAAGAAAAAATGAACGAATTAAACTGATTTCTATATCAATCGCAATCTTTTTACATCCCCTAACGATTCAATAATGATTTCCTGGGATTCTAAAATAGTCATAAAACAGACAAAAAAATCTAAAATCAACAGATTTTGATGAAAAAAATCAACTAATTAAACGGCTTTCTATAGCAATCGCAGCCTTTTTACATCCCCTATTGATTTCCTGGGATTCTAAAATAGTCATAAAACAGACCAAAAAAATTGTGGACTATGGGGATTTTTTTCAAATAAAACTGATTTCTATAGCAACCGCAGTCTTTTTACATCCCCTATCGATTCATTAACGAATTCCTAGGATTCTAAAATAGTCAGAAAACAGACAAAAAAAATTGTTGACTATAATGTATCTCAGCTACATATAATGCGTTTAAGAAGTCAATATTTTGATCTGAGAAAACAATTTTTGAGTGATTTTTTTACGAGAAATTATTTTAAGGCATTTATTTTATGCGTTATGGAAGCATGACATATACGCCATGTATGGAATATTCATCAATCATCACTGCCATATATTTATTATTTATTAATATCTATATCCAATTTTGTTTTATCTTATAAATATAATTTTTTATGTTAAAACATGAAAATATTTATTGAACATTCGGTCATCGTTTCACTAACCTGCCAGTGGAGTTTTTCAAGCGCTTCAAAGATTAAGACGTCAGGTCAAAACAATTTTCAAATTTTTGTATAAGCACGGGAGCAATTTCAGTGTCACCTCTTATTATAAAATAAGTCTCTGAAACGATTACCGAATGTCCGATAAATATTTCCTAATTTTTCAAAATAAAAAATATAATTTTCTTAAAATTTCTTACAATATAATTTACAATACATTTTTTTAGATATTTCAAGAGAACTTGGGTCAAGCACAAGGTTTTCGGTGTGGAATTATGGTTTTTTGTAAGTAAATACATACAATTTCATTTTACATATGCGTACAATTTATTTTTAATATTTTTTATAAATCTCGGATAATAAATATTTTACAAAAAAGAGAAAATTTTATTTATTTTAAAGCTTCATCGAATGTTTATGTTGATAACATGGAGCTTTACAATGATTGGATTTGCTGTTATATTTATCGACATGGATGGATGGGCAAATCTCTATCTACATGAAATTTTCGGTTTAATAACAACAATAGTTTGTTTTGTCCATCCGATCATTGCTGTTTTTCGACCAAATATCGATTCACAAAAGAGAAAATATTTCAACATTTTACATGCCATTGTGGGCAGTGGCAGTTATGGATTAGCTGGTATTTAAAAAGGATTTTCAATGGAACATAAATAATTTTTATTTTTTCTGTAGTTATAACAATATTTTTAGCAGTTCCACTGGAGGATGCTGCTCTGCCACATTGGATGAATTGGATTATGACATGCTTTCTTACATTTCATTTAATTTTTCATGTTTATTTTACTGTAATTGTTTCAGGTATTTTTTACTATTTAAAGAACAATTTCTTCTCCACAGATATTAAGCTACAAAACCGATGTATATGTAGCAAGAGGCGATCCAGAGGAAAATATTTTATTTGATGAGCCTGTAAGAGTATACCGTTTTGTCGATTCTCATATAATTAATAATATAATTTTAGTTTTCAATAAATCGACAAATTGCATTATACATTTACATTGGCATAAATATGGCGTTTGTTTTAACGTTAGTCATCGTTCTGGCGCTATCCAAAAAGGGCGAAACAGCTTTAGATTCAATTTAAGATACTATATGGATGTATTTTATTGAGTTAAATAATAAATTGGACTGATTTTATTCTTAATGATGTTATATAATTATTGTTTTTCGTCTTTATAACTACATCTACTTACATTTCAATTTTTCTTACACACAACTTGGCGTATTTATTGATAAATTTTCATAAACCACTTTAGATCATTCGATTTCCTTTAAAAATTGACAAAAATTACTTTTGAGATCTCTAGATCAATACGAAAGTATTTTTAAAATCTGCGCGTCATTTTTCTGCTTAAAATGACCATACGCACGAGTCGCTGCGGTAACGGGAACATTTTTTATTTTCAAAAAAACCTTTTCGGTTAAACCTCCTTCTAAATTCTGCTTGCCTGTTACTTTTTGACAAAATTTGTAGGCAAATGTACTGAAAAAAATTTTGTTTATCAAAAACATTTGTATGGTTTCCCAAAAAAAAAATTTCAAGGAGCTTCGCCTCACGAGCTTTATAAACCATATGAATGTCTATGGCAGAGTTTATTGTTGCGAAGCTCGTCGCAAACTTTTTTTTCGGGAAACCTTACAAATGTTTTTGATAAAACCAATTTTTTTCGTATATTTGCATATACAAATTTTGACAAAAAGTAACAGGCGAGCAGAATTCAGTAGGAGGTCTAACCGAAAATTGTTTTTTTAAATTTAAAAATGTTACCGTTATCGTAGCTACTCGTGCATAGGCTCATTTTAAGCGGAAAAATGACGCGCATCTTTAAAAAATACTTTCACATTCATGATCTAAAGAGCCCTAAAGTATGTTTCGAGATGTTTGAATGAAAACGGAAAGTTATGGGTGAGAAAATTCGTCTATTTTGTGTGGAATGAGAAACACAATGTCGTTATCCCTTGAGCTAGATCGTTGCTCCGGTAAACTTGTGAATTTGACCTAAAGATCAAAAAACCACTTACGATTTTTATTAGACTGGTTAGCTAATTTTTCATCTAGTTTGCTGCTTAGGGTACACCAAAGGAAACCATACCCTAGTGGAATAAAAAAAAACAATATTTACAAACTTTACATAAATATTATTTTATTTAAAAAAAACTCTCATGGTAACGTTAAAGAAAACTCGCGCTTTTCAATATAATATCTCTATACATATTTATATAATATAATAATACAATTAATTAAAATCTATACAAATTTTTTAAAACATTAAAAATTGTTAAAAAAAAATATTTAAAAATGTTCCGAAATTATTATAATTTTTTAGTTAATTTTGAATAAAATGTTATTTTAGTTATTATAGCACATATCGATATATCATACAGAAATTTGATTTTTCTTTAAAATATTAAAATAATTGTTTACGTAAATGTTACTATTTATACATTAAACTTATATTAAATTTATAATTTAAAAGTCATATAAATATACAATTTATTATATTAAAAATGGGAAAAAACTAAGTCTCAGTTATACATATTTTTTAAATATTTAAAAATTTGTTATTCTATTACGATATAAGATATTCTTACCCAATCAAAAATTTGTGCGTTTTTATAATTTATTAAAATTTTCTTATTGCGAATGGAAATTTCATTTTAGTTTCTCTAAATTAAAGATATGTAAAAAAAAATTTAAATTTTTTTTTTAGAATTTAATGAGATTCTTTGTATTTTAAAAAAATGTATAATAAAAAAACAACCCTATAGTTTAAATATATACATGAGACATTGAGACTTAATAATTATAATTTATATTAAAAATATGACTATTTCTATATAGGTAGTATTGTACATTGTACAAAATTTCCTATAAAATTAATTTGATATTTTCGACTTTAAAGCTGAAAATGAATCCTCAATGGGTGCCAGCACAGTGATGACCACCAATGCCACGACAAATAAAATAACTAGGACTAGATAAATAGTTAGTAAAATTTTTCGTACACCAGAAAACTGAAATTAAAAAAAAAAATTATTTTAAAAAGAAGTCTTGGCATAAAGCTACAGTTTTATGTAATCTTGCCTTTTTTTTAAAAAAAGACAAGATGAAGATGAACAAAAATGTATACAAACGAATGAAGCATCGTCTTTTACTAAAAACTCAAACTTTTAAAGCAAAAATTTATTTGTTTGTTTCATTGGTGTTATACATTTTTGTAACTTTGTTCATCTTCATCATGTCTTTAAAAAAAAGACAAGATAACCTGCAACACTATAGCATAAATAAAAAATCACATACCGGTGCATCCATTTTTCGTTCTTTGTGATTGTTATTGTGTCTTGATGGTGACATATTGTCCATCGGGAATGAATTGACTCGTTGTGTGTGACTTCTGTCGCTAAAGCAACCGGCAATCTGTATCCATAAAAATATCTAATGATAATAAACGAATATTTGGTGCTTTCTGAACATGTTTATAGAAAAGAATTAGTATAGGAAATTTGAAGATTAAATTGTTTCCTTTATTTACAAACAGTTTAATTTTGTGATGATTTCAAAGACGATAGATAATTTATATATATTCACTGTACATATGATCATCACAAAATTTTAATTATTTCTTCTATACCATTTAGAAGGAATTTTTAGTATGTTGTCATCATATTTACAATCTAAATATTCCATTACATAATAATTATGTTAAGTTTAATACTTCTATCAGTGCCTATACAATACATTAATGTAGAGACTATATAGTCACGAAGAATTTCTAGTTTGATTTTACCGAAATCAACATGTTTTAGTAATTTTATTTTATTTAAAGTATTTACAAATTATAAACTTAAAATTGGAAAATTTTTGACCCAATCTTTAAAACTACTTTATTTACACCCATCCTATAAAAAACGAGCAAAACCGAAATCAAATTTCTCACCGATAAAATGAAATGCATAACCACATGGAATACAACAAATGCCACCAAAATCCAGTCCATCCATTCGGGCAATTCGGCTTTTGTTAGTTTTACAGCAAAGAAAATTGTTACAACTATAAAAAGAGAAATATTTTAAAATTTCAATATAATCAACTTATCTATACTGTTTACTTGATAGTAAGTGGGCTGCATTTCCAATAAACCAATGGGACCAATTGAACAATGGGCGGTTTTTGTGATTTGGAGCCGGTCGGAATAGAGCACCGAATGGTTGAATAAAACATAGAATTGTTGTAACTGTGCCGAGAATAGCGTGAGGATTATCTTCGCCCGACCAACCGCCAAGTTCTACGAAAATTATGACAAAAGCGGCTATTGTCAGAGACCATGTCAGGACCATAAATGTTCTGTGCCACTGGAAAATTTTAAGATTGTAATTTTATGAAATTCATGTTTTTGCTAAAAATTCTAAAAATCAAGACTTTTTCTACAATTATTTGTGTATTATATTAATCCTCAAGATTTGAATATGAAACTACTAATTTGTGACTATTTTAGAATCCCAGGAATTCGTTAAGGAATCGTTAAGGGATGTAAAAAGGCTGCGAGTGCTATAGAAATCAGTTTAATTTGTTCATTTTTTCCATCAAAATCTGTTGATTCAAAATTTTGAAAAAAATCCCCATGTATAGTCCACACTTTTTTTTTGTCTATTTTCTGTCTGACTATTTTAGAATCCCAGGAATTCGTTAAGGAATCGTTAAGGGATGTAAAAAGATTGCGATAGCTATAGAAATCAGTTTAATTCGTTCATTTTTTCCATTAAAATCTGTTGATTTTAAATTTTGAAAAAAATACCCATGTATAGTCCACACATTTTTTTGGTCGGTTTTCTGACTATTTTAGAATCCCAGGAATTCGTTAAGGAATCGTTAAGGGATGTAAAAAGACTGCGATTGCTATAG
>JANSTW010070894.1:0-20442 GCA_027564275.1 Diadocidia ferruginosa | reverse complement strand
ACTTGCAGTTCATCCTTAAATTTTTATTTAAAAATGTGAATAATAAAAGCAAGAAATATAAAGACAAGTAAAAAGCTAAAATTTTAGACGTTTATAAAATCGGTAAATACTTCGTGGTTTTTCCATGGATTTTTTCAACATAATTTTTGTTTCTTCTTAAAAGTCCTCTCTACATGCAAAAATTGATAAACTAGACATTTTTTGCCGTTTTCGATATTTTCTGGATAATTTAGTGATTTTTTCACGTTTTTCGACAAAATTCTATCGATACTGCCGAAACAGCTGACCGGATCACCAAACTTATTTTACAAAATGTGCAAGGAATTTTTAAACCTATAATTGAAAGTCTAATTTTCTGACATCGGTCATTTCTATTCCGAAAAATGGTCTAATATGTGAAGCTAACTCGGACAAAAACTAATTTGGACTATATCTCGAAATTTTATCCATAGAAACATTTTTTCCCCCTTTTTTTCTGATTTTCTGGCACGTCTTCATTAGAAAAAAAAGTACGATTTTGTGGAGTAGTGTAACAAGAGTTCTACGGACTGGAATATTTAATGAAGCATGTTCTGCTATGCGTAAAGATAACATTAAATTTTTCGAAAAAACGATTAAACCCTAGTCTGCCTGCAAAAAAGCTTTGGAATAATATTTTGGAGCTTGGTGTTGGTGATGCTGGAAGTTCTGAAGTATGCAATTTTACGCCTGATGAATATAACAATTTTTTTCCTCCTTCTTTTACAAATTTTAATCAATTCGATGTTATATTTTTGCTATTAAATCAAATGCCATCGGTGTTGATGAAATCCCATTAAGATTTATTAAATTAATCATTGATGTAGTGTTACCGTTTATAACCCACATTTTCAATACGATTGTTACTTCATCAACATTTCCTGCAAAATGGAAAACATCGATAGTAATTCCAGTTCCAAACAAGGCATCACTAAGTTCAATCTCTGATTTTAGACCTAGAAGCTTATTGCCAGCATTATCTAAGTGTCTTGAATTGTTGCTCAAGAATCATATAACAGTCTATATTAATTCAAATTCTTTATTGTCGCAGTTTCAGTCTGGTTTTCATCCAAAACACAGTACTGCTACTGCATAATAATATTTGTGACGATATTCCTGACAATATTGATAAAAACTGGTTACTGTTTTATTGCTTCTTGATTTTAGTAAGGCATTTGATTCGGTCGACAGTGATTTATTTTGTGTAAAATTAAAAAACTTTTTAATTTCAGCTCTTGTGCAATTAATTTGGTAAGAAGTTATTTATCTTGTCGCTCCCAGACTGTCGTAGTAAATGGTATTAAATCAAATATTCGCCCAGTGCAATCTGGAGTCCCTCAAGGATCTATTTTAAGTCCTCTGTTTTTCTGCATATTTTTAAACGATATTGAGTCTTCTATTAAATTTTCAAAAATACACTTATTTGCTGATGATGTCCAAATATACTTTACTTCTACAGTTGAAAAATGTTTGAATGTATGCAAGAAGTAAATGACGAATTAAAAATTATATCAGAGTGGGCGGTTTCAAACAAGCTATCATTAAATGAACCTAAAACGCAAGCAATTATTATACATAAAACTTCTTTAAATATAAATCTACTACCCGATATAAAATTAAATAATTTTGTTGTGCCGATTTCCACGAAAGTAAAAAATTTGGGCTTAATCATGAACAATGATTTTTCGTGGAATGATCATATTACCCAAATTTCTAGTCGAGTATACTGTATTTTGCAGCGTTTATGGAAGTTTGCCTCGGTTACACCAAAGCCGACTCGTTTAAAGCTTGTTCGGTCCTTATTAATACCGCATTTTTTATATTGTTCTGTGGTTTTTAATTCCATGAATCGCAGTTGTAGACATCGTCTAAATGTTATATTCAATTCTTGTGTACGTTATGTGTTTTTTATCAAACGTTTTAATAGCGTTTCAGATTTTAGTAATCAAATCCTAGGTTGTGGTTTAGATTCGTACCTTAACTACACTAGTTGTATGTTTTTATTTAAAATCATTAAAAACAAACAACCTATTTATCTATTTTCTAAACTTCAATTTGCTACCTCTTTACGAACTAGAAATTTGTGTAACCGTTCTCGAAAATTTCGCAAAACCAAATCATTCTTTAATTGTGCTATCACTTTATGGAATTCTTTGCCGCATCACATCAAGCATATTGATACGTTTGTGTCCTTTCAGAGAGCCTGTTTTAATTTTTTTGCTGCTAATTGAAATTGATTTGTAAATGTAATTTTTTTTTTCTTCTTCTTTCTCTTTTCTCCTTTTTTTAATGCTTTACTTATTTTATTTTATTTTTAATAATGTTTTTTTTTTATATTAATATTTTAATATCCTTATCTTTTCTATGCCTTATAGTTATTAATACCATAAATAATTAAATCTTTTGGTTTGTATTAAGTTTTAAAATGTTAGAGCCATATTTTTTACCTAATTGAATTTTGTATGTGCAATTAAACAAGAGTTTAAAACTCATTTGTACAATGAATGATTAATAAATAAATAAATAAATAAAATCTAAAAGGAGAAACGAGACAAGCTTACTATCCAAACTAGACCGATTAGACTCAGTAATGAAAATAATTGTTGAAGTCGTACTGTGATGTTTCGAATGCAAATTAACATGGGAAGACAATGAAATCAAGCATCTCGCATTAGAACTTCAAGGACTTTTTTTAATTGAATATAATTTTTTCAAAAATGTTTGATAATATAGGTAACAAGATGATAGGGCGAAAAACTTTTAAGACTACGGGACAAGATGTTTTTTTATTGAGTCGGAATAATTTTCTCAGCAAGTTACAGAACAATTCTAAATATTCAGGTCATATGTTACTTATAAAAAATATTTAATTATAAATAGTAAAAATTAATTTTCTACAAAATATTAGTTAATGAGAGAAGCTCTTTAATTCTATGTAACTTTCTGTCCAACACCATTCTGTGTCCCATTTTGCTGCTGCTGTGGATTCGGTTCCATTTGAATGACGCCATTATTTATGGTAAATAATTTGGTTCGTCTTCGCGTATAATGTTGCCACAACAATATTGCCTGATCGTCAATAAACTTACAACATTGTGCATTGACAATTTCGCGACGAAAATGTTCATATTGCAGCAAGTCCAAAAAGTACAAACACATTGGATACTTTAGATATCTGGCATAGTCTGGCTCCTTCCAGTACAGCAAATATTTCAAGTAATTTATGAACGTGCTGTCTTTGAAGAAGCCCCGCTGAGCAATGACTATAAACAAAATAAATAATTACAAATATTTAACATTTATTCAAAATAAAATTACAATGCAGATAATTCGGATTGGCCAAACATTGAACGAATTCTAATTCCACTTGAAATCGATGTCGCTGTTGATCCTCCGATTCAGCCGGCACTAAATTTGAAGGTAACAATTTATTTAAAATTCAAAAATCATTTTTGCAATTTTTACAACTCAAATTTGTTTAATTTATAGTTAAATTGAAAATTATGTGATATTTGTGTGCAATAATTAAGTGATAGGAAGAAATTATAAAACTTAATTTAATTTTTTTACAAGAAGAACAGTAGAAAATGTACACAACGCGTAAATTTTTGAAAATAATTAACTCAAATTTTGGGACATTTTTAACATTTTTGATAGAATCAAAATTTTGTATTTTATCGAATCTCATACTGAGCGTATCAAAATTGGAAAACATTTTAATGGAATCAAATCAGATTGAATGAAAATACATTTTTTTTTTATTTAATCTAAATCGATTCGATCAAAAAACTGCGATTAAAAAAATTGATTTGAGGGATAATTTTTCTGATTTGAATGATAAATTTTAATTAATTATTTTTGATCGATACAAATTCTGATTTGATTGAAATGTCTTTACATTTTTTGATTAAGTACTCTAATAGGTAGGGTTTACTTTAAATTTTTGAAGGGGCTATTACGAAGCAAAGTGTATTTATTTTATATAGTGAAACAATGGCAGAAAAATTCACTAGCGACATCTAATATTTCCTCATCTAACCATTTTCTATATAAAATTCATGAATGAGGAGATCTTAGATGTCGCTACTGAATTTTTTGTTCATTGTTTCACTACTTAAAATAAATATACCTTGGTAATAGATGTAAAGATTTTTCATAAAGGGTAACATTTTCTGATTTTTGGGTTAGGGGTGGAAGATGTGGCTATTTTTAATAGAAATTTCGCTGATTTTTTTTTATCGAATCGAATTCTGATCGAGTCAAGAAAAATTTACAATATTTTGATTCGGATTTTGATGCGATTGAGTGGATCGATAATCTGATTTTTGGAAAACTTGGGAGTCATACAGAAAGGATGTAGGTTGTATATTAGACTATTTCTATGAGTTCTGCGTATGACGTTTTTAAATGATTTCCATGAATAAAATAATTGGAAATTTATGGAATTTTAAAATTATTGTTAAACAAAATATAAAATTATTGTGTTATTCAAATTTCTTAAATAATTTCAATGAGTCATATAAAATTATGGAAATCATTTTAAAAGGAATTATTTTTCGGACAAAATTCTGAACCAAAATCACTTCAATTATTATTTCCAAAAATTCTACGTGTTTTTCAAAAACTAAAGAAATATTATTAGAAGATACTAAAACTTTACAAAATAAACCAAACAAAACTCGACGTATAGGGTGAAACTGATATGTAGTGTACAATTTAAAATAAAAAAAACTTATAAAATTAAAATAAATAAAATTAATTATTACTTACATTTACCTTTCCCAAACATTTTATTAGCCATTTTTATTGTGTTTGTATTTTTGTAAATGTTTTTTCGTGTTTATTTTTGGGAAAGGTTTTTTTGCAAATTTTTGTATGTGTTTTTTTAGATATTTATGCGTTCAGGATTTCTGGTGGGTTTTAATAATTTATATAAATTTTTAATATTATTTTTATACAAGGAAAACGATAGCTCTTCTTTTTTGTTGTATAAAATAAAAATATGTACAAAATATAAATGTTATAATTATGTAGAGGTTAAATTTATATATTTAGGACAAAAAACCAGGTTCCAGATAGAATTTAAATTTACAGGGAAAAAACAATGATAAATGCAGTTAGTGTAAATTGAGAAATGAAATTGTTACAGATAACAATTTGTTTTATTCAAGACAAGAGGCTACAAAGCCTAGTATAAAACGTATATTGACGATTCACGATAGCTACGAGTCTAAAACCGGCTTCAGGCGACTCTATAAACGTTTGCTCTCATTGGGGTTAAAAGTTTGTATGGGGTCTAACGATTTATAAGGGTTTATTGGTGTCAAAATATGAAAGGAATTAAAAATAGAAACCATTTTTTATATTTTTAGATTTAGTGTATTAAAATGAGAGGCTCTTTTAGGTTCAAACCCCTGCTTTTCAGGTGACAGAATGTCTCAAATTCCTCCGGTAATTAAAGCCGGTTTAACACTCTGGACTTTGATACTAAGGCAACTAGGAAAATGATAAAAATTGGAACATCCTTCAATGTTTTTGTCTATAATTGGAACACATTGGTCCAACTAAGCGAGCGCATTTATCATTGTTTTTCTATATTTAAATTATATACTATAGATGAAAAATGTACAATAATAAAATTTAAGAAACTTAACCAATATTAATATTGTGATTTAATAAATAAAAAAATGTTGTGTTCAATTTAGAAAATTAAATGAAATTAGACCCTTCATTGGAACAAAAAAGCGAACTTTCTTTTCTAAACCTGCCGGTTCTTCTTACTCACAGCCAAAAGTGTTCATATCACAAGCTGTTTTTTTTTTATTCACCCCAAATAATTGAATATTTCTCTAAAGAAGTTTAATTGTAACAATATTTATTAATATTTTTTCCTGGACCCTTTTCCTTTACGTGTGCGATGATCACAATAACTCAAGAAAACAAATAATTCCACCATTTTTAAAAAATAAAATGTAATCGTTGCGACGCATAAACATTTTCAATTCCCTGCAGAAAAAATCGAACTTAACTGGTCCGCAAAATCTTACAAATGTTAGAAGTGTCATTTGCACTAAAATAAAAATAACAAAAACATTTTTCTACTTTTTGCAAAGAAAGAAAAGGATTGGTGCATTTTGCAGCAGCAGAGATTTTTGTTGCGATAAAATTTAATTGCAAAATTTACAATAAAATACATTTTATGGTAAAAAGTTAAATTAAGAGCAAATTGTATTGTCGTAAAAGTTGGTAAGTATATTAAATTATGCACTTTGATGATGAATATTGAGGAAAACATATAAAACACTCCACAGATGACATCATGCATCGACGAATATCGCATAATTTCACTTATGTGAGCTCCTGTGTAAAATACATGATATTCCTATTGAATTTCCTCTTTTGGCTTTTTGGTGGACTGCTAATTGGTATCGGACTGTATGCATTTTTCGATAAGTGGCAGGCATCGGGTGGGGTAAGAGTTGAAAGTATTTACGATGTTGTGCTGAACATTTCGTTGGTGATGATCATTGCTGGAGCTGTTGTGTTTATGGTCAGCTTTGCTGGCTGTCTGGGAGCTCTGCGTGAAAATACATTTCTATTGAAATTCTATTCGATGTGTTTGCTGGTATTTTTCCTGCTAGAAATGGCCGTGGCAATAGTTGGATTTGTATTTCCACATAACATGAACAGCTTTCTGGAGGATTCGTTTACCGATAAAATTATCCACACTTATCGTGATGATCCGGATTTACAGAATTTCATTGATTTTGCTCAACAAGAATTCAAATGCTGTGGCTTGAGCAATGCTGGCTACTTGGACTGGGGTAAAAATGAATATTTCAATTGTTCGTCGCCAAGCGTGGAAAAGGGTGGAGTTCCGTACAGTTGTTGCATAAACGCAACCGACATTTCGTCCGGACTGGTGAACATTATGTGCGGCTATGGTGTTCAACAGAAATCTGTTGCGGCCGCAAGTAAACAAATCTGGACAAACGGATGCATTGAAATTGTACGAGTTTGGGCTGAACGAAATCTCTATACAATAGCTGGCATTGCTCTGGGAGCTGCACTGAGTCAATTGCTGGTTATCTATTTGGCCAAAACTCTGGAGGGACAAATTGAATTGCAAAAAAGTCGATGGTCATCGTGAACTCATGGATGGGGTGGAGGACGAGGCGTTTAATTCTGCACTGCATTTTATTTTCTTTAGCATTTAATTTTTTCTATTTAGTTTATCTACTTATTGTTATTCTGTAATTTTAAGTTATTATATTTTACTTTTCCTATATAAGGCTGTAAACATGCCTGATAATTTAACCTGTATTCTTTAAAGTAATTTCTCAAAAAATTCTAAAAATTGGATTTGAAAGTGTGATATTTTTTGTAAAAAGCCACAAATTCTTAGCCATTAAATCATTTATAGCTTGACAACAATTTCCTTGAATTTTACGAATCTCTCCGACTGACAAATAATTTTTAAAAAAGCGGCCTGTAATTCGGAATAATTGCATATAGTTTGTATACAAATTGCCTGTAATTTGCATTCAAGTTTAAAATTGCAATTAACTTGCATTCAAATTTCACGTAATTTGCATTCAAATTGCTTGTTATTTGCAAATACATTTGAAATTATGCATGTAATTGACATTTAAATGTAATTTACATTCAAATTGCCTGTAATTTGCATTCAAATTTGAAATTTCAATTAACTTGCATTCAAATTTCACGTAATTTGCACTCAAATTGCAATTAACTCGCATTCAAATTTCACGTGATTTGAATTTAAATACCTCGTAATTTAAATTTAACGTAGTTGGCATTAAAATTTGTAATTTGCATTAAAATTTGAAGCAGGTTGCATTCAAATTTGAAATTGCAATTAACTTGCAATCAAATTTCACGTAATTTGCATTAAAATTGCTTGTAATTTGCAATTAAATTTTAAATTATGCATGTAATTGACATTTAAATGTAATTTGCATTCAAAGTGCCTGTAATTTGCATTCAAATTTGAAATTGCAATTAACTTGCATTCAAATTTCACGTAATTTGCATTCAAATTGCTTGTAATTTGCAATTAAATTTGAAATTATGCATGTAATTTGCATTCCAAAATAATATTTACATTCAAATTTCACGTAAATTGCATGTTCTTTTACAGAAAAACTGGTCAGAATAAAAAAAACACACATTATTGTTACTTTTCGGTTCAAAATTTGAAGTTATTATGACAGTTTTAAAATAAAATGATGATGTTACATCTATCTTACTGAAATTTTTGTTCGCGCAAGCGACGAATAAAATATACCTTTGCTGTAAAAAAAGACCCGAAAAAATTTGGCTAATGTCTACTGATGATCCAAGAGAAATTATTTAAAAACAGAAACTCGATTATCATTATTTCTAAATTACCACACTTGAAGTTCCACTTTACCACCCCCTCATCTAGATTTATATGAATATATATTAGAACATTAAATATTACATAATATAAGACTCTTTTTAGCAATTTATAAATTATAATTATTAATTATAACAAAATTTTAGTAAAAATAAGACAATTATAAAAATTATACCATTGTGTATTTATATATAGTGTAACAAATGATCGAAATTGTCAGTAGCGACATCTTTAGAATTTATGAATACTAAATTCATTTTTAAGATGGCGCTACTGTAAATTTAATTCATTATCACAATTATTACAAAAAAAAAACACAATGATACACAATTTTAGATATAATAAATTTAAAAAAAATATTCTCTTGAGAATAACTTAACTTTACAAAACTAACTCTGAGTCACAAATATGCAATTAAACATTTTAAATTGAAATAAAACCAAAAAAATTAAATTATTATAATATTATCGCTTCTTTACATTTGAAAAATCTGGCCGAGATAAAAATTACCACATTCACGGTCGAAAAAAGTTAATATTTTATTATTAAATTACAATCTTTAATTTTATAGTTTTCAGTCGTAATTTATTTAAAAAAAAACTATTTAAAGACTGAATTCTTAAAATATTTAATTTCTTAAAACGAAAATTCGGTTTCCTGTATTTTTTAATTCTTAAAAATTTCCATTATTAAGAATCTGTTATTCCTCGTTTATGAGACTGTAACAGAGGTTTAAAAAAAATACTGTACTCAGTATAATTTTTTGTAATTTCTTAGAAATATTTTTTCAAAATTCCATCAAAAAGTAATAATACGTAAAATTAACATAAACAAATATTACATAAATAATTATGTAAACATTACCAGAGACGCGAAACCATAAATTTGTTGAATTGAGGAGCACTACGTCTAGTCTATGCGACAATTTATTATGAAATATTGACCGTTTAAAGCTAAAAATCAGTAAAACAAAAATTGTAAACATGCGGCAAAACATGCTTAATCAATTAAGGATCAGCTAACACTAGCAATATTCAAATTAAGTTACCACGGGTTTAGATTCGTGCAGATACTGAGGAAAAGATATAAGGTTTGTGTAATTTGTTAGAAGTGTAAGGGACCTAGGTTACGTCGTCTGGAAAAAAATTTAGGATATCTTAAAAAAATATCAACAAAAGCAGACGACGTCCGTGTACGTGAATATGAACAATGTTTCATATTTTTTTCTCTATCTTCTGAATTTGTTACTGTCATTTGCACATCTAAACTAAAAATTATTCCAAAAAGCAAAAGTCAAATTAAATTAAAAATATGCGCAGGGCCTTAATGGGTTAACTGTGTCTATTTGCTGCCAACTATACATTTTTGTGTGTTAAAATTAGAACTTAAATTGCTCCTCAATTTATAGAAGTTGTGGTTTCAAATTAAATTTATAAAGATAATATGTGTAATAACATTAAATTAAGCTAACTCAATTATTATACATACAACCGATAACATTTTAAATAAAAAATATAAATTAATTAAATTTAAAACTTTGTTTCAATCGTGACTATGTGTATTCCAATCAAACAATTTATGTTCTGTTGAATAGGGTTGTACAGAAAAATTCCACTTTTTCCTAGTTTATATGGTACCCAAAAATCATTTAAAGAACAACGGACTAGATTTGAGGACAGTGTGATTTTTTTTTCTTGCCGGGATTTATAATCTACTGTGAATATATTTTATTTAAAAAAAAAATTACAAACCTACACCAATTTTTTTGTTTTGTTTTTTTACGTTGTTCACAATGATGAAATGTAGTAAATTGATCTCACTACTTTGGCATAAAATGGATCCGGGACATTTTCAAAAAAAAAATTTTTTTTAATTTGAATAATTTAAGTTCTGGCCGTTAAAATAAAAAGTGATACTTGAAGACTTTACTTTTTTTTTTTTTTTTCTAACATATAACAAAAAATAAAATAGGAAAAAGTGGAATATTTCTATTACAGTCTGGTCAATAAATTAATAAAACAATTTTGTTAAATTTAAAAAAATATATAATTATTGCTAAATTTTCGTAAAACTTTCAAACGTCCTAAACATTGCTGTCTGAGCTTCTTGAAACAATTTCAATTTATTTTCTAGCACGGAAATTCTGTCATTGGCTTGAACTAAATTTTCAATTAAATCAGCTTTTGATAAATCGACAAACTGTCGATTTGCATCTGTAATTTCAAGGCAATCTTCGAAGATCGGGTCGGTTTGCATTGCTACATCAACAGTTATGCATTCTGCAATTTGGGTATAGTCGGGCGATACTTCATTTTCTTGACATATGATTTCGTCATCGTATATTTCCGTTTCCTCATCCACTACATCGTACGAGATAAAAGCAGAAGTGTTGTCGAGTTGTTGTGCATTTTCTTCACTCTGGCCGATCTCTTTTTCATCCATTAGATATTCAACAGTTGATTCGTCAATTTGGTCATCAACCACCATTGCATATGATGAACTGTGTGACAAATCTTCTTCGAAATTATCAGTTGTTGGTAATTGCTGTATTTTAGGAGAATTTGTACGAGATTCTATCAACGGCTCCAGGTTCACTGGACTTTTCGCTGTAGGTGGCTTATCTGTGTCAGATATTTGTTGAACTAATTCATAACATCCATTTTGATCAATTAACAATTTAAAGTAGTTGTCATCGTCGTTTTGATCCAAGAATTCTTCTTCAAAATTATCCGATGTGGATGTCATGAAATTTAATGTTGTTGTATTCGAATCGTTCGGTATTTCATCTTCCGGTTGCAATATTAATTGTTGTACTTTATTTGGGTGATTTTTGGACGATTGAATTCTAAGTTGTTTTAACGTTTTGCGGTTCAGCAATGAGATGGTGCCTTCTCGGGTGCTTTTTGTTTTACCTTTAAAATTGTTCAGACGCGGTATTGACGTTACGTTTAAATGTTTGGATAGTTCGTTACGATAATCGCTGGGCTGAAAGTGATTTGTACAAACGACATATTTTCGTAATAAAACATCAGCACGGATTTTTTGCAATTTTAAACTTAATTGCCATTTTACTAAATTGTCCATATTTTTCGGAAATCGATGACACATTGTATTAGTGTCGTTCGATTTACATTTGGGAACTGCACAAAATCTGACCATGTTTTTTGGCGGGAATAAAATCTGAAATTATAGAGGAACATGTTTGTACATTAGCGAGCTCTTATATCGGAATTATTAAGAATTGTTTATAAATTATATGCTTACCTGAGATGAAATATAAGTCAGATTCCTCTCCCAAATTCTCTGGCGGATTTTTAAAGAATTTATTTTATTTATTTGGTGGATAAGTTCGCTTATATAGTTGGTATATCAAAGAAAATATATTTTATATATTTATACAAATCTATAATCTTCAATTCTGTGGTTCATGGCTTTTATCTTCCGTTTTAAAAGTAATTTTTCAGGATCATTGTCCCATAATGGTCCCATAGGAATTTATATGCCTATAGAACTGCTTTTTATTTACAGATTTACTACAGCAAAATCTGTAATATTATTTTTATTTATCAATTATATTTCTCGTATATTTATATTATTATTTATCAAATAATAAACTATTTATAAATTATGGCTAAAAATAGATACTAAAAATAACATTCCCCACGCGGATCAGTTTTAATTTTCTTGCAGGGATATTATTAAATGGCCATCGACGCACAGTTCCTAAAAGTTGTTATGTTCATCGAACAGGCATCAGACACTCATCCTAATTATATTATAACGCTCCCTAGAATTTGCTAATAAATTCCAAAAAAATTGTATAAAATCCAAATTTTTAAAATGTCTTTGGCACCGGTAGATATCCTTGAAGAAGATGCAGCCGATTTACAGTTTCCCAAAGGTAAATAATAAAGTACAAATTGAAATTATAATTTTTGGTGCGTAGAAATTTTTGGTGGACGTTCTGCGGATTTCTAGAAGTAAATTCTAAGATTTCGACAATAGAGATGGAATAATAATTATTCTTAATAAATTTAATTATAAGGTCCAAAAATTGCATTGCAATTATTCTGGTGAAGATTTGACAAGGTCAAGGCCTTCTTTACTCTGAAGAATGGCCTTGATAAAGTTAAATGAACTTTACCGGGGAGAGCATTCAGCAGGAGTCCTATTGACACTCCCCCTTTATATAGTCGTCAATGAAAACCATGGTATCAGATAAAAAAGGGTAAAATGGTCCCTATGCTCCCTCGCTTTGGAGTAAAGGACACGATGATGAGGATGAATTGTTTCACTTCTACCTCCTTTATATATGTCCCACAATTTAGTTACGTTATTTTTTAAAAGGGAAATATTAAGTTGGAGCACAAGAGAGGTATCTGTTAATGACGTCACAATCAAATTTGTTTGATCTGAAACTTTTAAACTGTCGGTGGAACAATTTTTGGCTGGAATACGTATAGCGCGGACCTTCGCGGACGTAAGGATTGCTATGCTGTATTGACGAATGGTAAAGACCCGAGTGTAAAACCGGCTTAAGTTGTCAGGGAACTCTATAGGTTTGATCCAGAGGAGTTTAAAGTTTGTATCTAGGGCGTAGCGATCAATATTTATAGGACTTACTTGGTATCAAATGAAATAAAGGTTTTAAAAATAGAAAGATTTTACTTCTTAGGATTCGGGTGTAGCTCTTTCACCCCTAAAAATTGGAGCAAAGTTGAGATAAATAATGAAAAACATTTTTTATAAAACTAAAAAAAAAATCACCGGTGTTGTTCCCCCAATCCTATAAGAACTTAAATTATTTCTAATTAATAGGACCTTTCATTTGATACCAAACATTCCCTAAGAATATTAATATTTCGATGCGCCCTATACAAACTTTAAACCCCTTTGGGAACAAACCTATATAGAGTCCCCTGGCAACAGAAGCCAGTTTTACACTTGGGACTTTTCTTAAAAAAAGTACTTACAGCATAACAAACCCTCCCCTCTGCGAAGAAATAAAATCACGAGAGGGAAACCACTAGCAAAAAGGTTGTCCTATGATTTCCGTGATTTTCAAAATGATTTCTAATTTCCGAAAATGATTTCTGATTTCTGAAAATTATTTTTAATTTCCGAAAATTATTTATCTGATGTCCGAAAATTATTTCTTATTTCCGAAATGAATTTCTGATTTCCGAAATGATTTCTGATTTCCGCGATTTTCGACATAATTTCCGTGATTTCTAAAAATGATTTCTGATTTCGGAAAATGATTTTTGATTTCTCAAAATGATTTCTGATTCCGAAATGATTTCCGTGATTTCAAAAAATGATTTTTCTGATTCCCGAAATTTTTTCCATGATTTCCGAAAATGATTTGTGATTTCTGCACCCTTGTCCCATGATTTCCGTAAGTGGTTTCCCCCTCATAAAATCATCAAAACGTACCAAACTGTCGACGTGCGGTTTCCAACCTTTTATTTAGTGTTTAATAAATAATAAAAAAAAGTGGCTTGTCATCTTCACAAACGAAACAAATTATTTTCAGAAAACGATGTAATCGAAATAAATCCTTCGAAATATACAAATCGAACAATTCAACATTACAAAGTACGACACTCCCATTCGGACAATCTGTTTAACAATAATAACTGTAATTCGTGTCAACATACGCTCATTGAGCCGTACATAAAATGTGCCGAATGCAATCAACTGTTCTGTTTGTCGTGTTTTGCGCAGGGCAAAGAGACAAAGTTTGTCCATCAAAATACTCATGCCTATTCGATTGTTCACGATAACATTAAGGTCTTTCCCACATCAAATTGGTCGGCCAAAGAAGAAAAACAGCTTCTAAAATTTATATTGACCTGTGGCTTTGCTAATTGGGATGACATTGCCAAGGCCATTAAAACGAAGTCGGCCAACGAATGTCGTGAACATTATTTGAGATATTATTTTGATGGAATTTTCGAGAAAATGCTTGGCCTATCAAGTCAACCATATTTTCCGCATACAATTCCGTATATGTACAAAATGAATAGCGTCGAACCGCCCAGGCATGATTTGGATTCATCAAATTTTAAATCGATGGCCGGCTATCGATGTGCTAGAGGAGAATTTGACACTCCGTACGACAATTCGGCCGAAAGTTGTGTCAGTAATTTAGATATTCAAAAATCCGATGATGAAAATATGAACAAAGTGTTTGATGAATTGAATTGTGCCATTTTCAAAGCCTACAATCATCGATTGAAGTAAGTTTTCTTTGCAATTGCCTGTAAATTCCATTAACATTAATCCTTCCGATTAGAGAACGAAAAAGAAGATACAAAATAATGCGAGAACATGGACTTTTGCTAGCAAGTCGCACGCTTAGTTGGCTATCGAAATATTCAGAAGCCCTTACACCGTCGAATTCGAGTAAAACCGTATCAAGTGGTGGTCGCTTCGTCTCATTTATGCAACTCACAAATAGCATTGCATTCGATGGACTGGTTGAATCTATGCAATATGCACATGATTTGAAAAAATACATATTTAGGTTGGTCTTGTTTGGGTTGATTTTAATGATATCGTTTAATACTTTTTATTTTTAGATTATACGAACTACGTAAAAATGGAATTAGCACATTTTATGGTGGCAAAATGTATCACAAATTAAGAGCAATGCGAACGTCAAAGACACGCGACAAACGGGCCGAACAGTATGAGAATACGTGGGAATGGAAACAGTTGGTGCCAATTAATTCAACGGCAAATTCAAATTTTACAATGTCCAACAATTGTATCATACTGAATAATCCAGGCATTAAACGGAAATCTACACCGTTAGAAATATTGGGTAATGGTCTCTCAATTTTGAGTCTCAAAAATAATTTCATCTTCTTTCATGAAATTTTTTATAGGTTTACCGAACTACGAGAAACTTACCGAAGATGAAAAACAATTGTGCAGCACAGTGCGTCTGGTGCCTTCGTCATATTTGGCCTTTAAAACAACATTGCTAACGGAAAACGCCAAATCCGGCTATTTACGATTGGCCGACGCAAGACGATTGATCAAGATAGACGTTAATAAGACAAGACAAATGTATGATTTTCTATTAAAGTCAGGATTTATCAATAAACCGTTTTCGTAAACCGAAAAAAATCGACTTTCTTTTATTCATAGTAAATAAATATGTTTTCTGTTTATTGTGAGGTCGACATTTTGTTAACTGAAAACTGAAAAACCACTGTTGGAGCGCAACATGATAGTTCTTAAATTTTAAAATATCTACTAAATATTGAAGTCCTACAAATTGTCGTAACATTTCAGCATAATATGATGTAGAAAATGAACAAAAACTGTATTTTTAGATTTGTTTCTCTAAAGATATTCAATAAATTGTTTCTTTTTGAGATAAATTGTTAAGATAAAATGTCGTTGAGATCATCAAAAACTTTTCAAGTCTGATAATTAAAAATTCTCAGCAGTTATAATTTGCGCCTGATACAATGTAATTTGAAGATTATTAATTCTCTGAACACGTAAAAAACGTGATTGCATTAGTTGCTCTCTATTAATTTAATCCAAAAATCCATCTCCTTGTCAGAATCAACTTTTATAACGGTTTTAGAAAAGACAATTTGCGTTGATTAGGCCAAACACTAGTTCATAAAATTTGTATTGTATTTTAATTATATGATGTAAGTTTTCTGCAATTTAAAATATAATTAAAAAAACATAATTCAAAAATTTCTTTCTTAGAATTCGAAAATGCCGAAACGTTATTGATCAGCGAAGTGCACATGTTATTGGATCATCGTACCAAACAAAATGAGTCGGCCGATGATGAACAGGAGTTCTCGGAGGTGTTCGTCAAGACGCACAGTTACACAGACACATTTCGTAAATTTAAAAATAAGGAAACTATCGCAGCTGTGCGAAGGTAAAAAATGCTGGCATATATCAATCAAGGGAATAAAATTTAATTCAATAAATGTCTCCATATAGTTTACTGATGCAAAAGAAACTGCACAAATTCGAATTGGCTGCATTGGGAAATTTGTGCCCCGAAGCTGCAGAAGAAGCAAAAGCATTGATACCGTCACTCGAGGGCCGTTTTGAAGATGAAGAGTTGCGACAAATTTTGGAAGACATTGGCACCAAGCGAAGTCTTCAATATTAATGCTAAAAAATATTTTTAAAAATTGATTGATTTGTATGAAACATAATTTAAAAAATATAAATTCATAAGTTTACGAAATATTTCTTTAATTGATGAGGATCATAATTTAAAATTCTATATAATTACTTCCTCGTTTACAATAAATATATTTGTAGAGTTTACTGGTAGCGAAAATTTAGTTATAAATCAATTAATCGAAACCCATTTCGGCTGAGCCTAGAAAGTTCAAAAGGTTTTGACTTTTTTAACTGCCTAAAAAAATTTGACTGCTCGAATTTAAATAGAACTGCAAATTTCATTTTGAGAGATTACCATTGTGATACAAAATAAGTTGGTTGGTTATGGTGGGTTACAGTGGCAATTTTAGCAAAACAAACTAGTTATACGAAAAACCTCGAATGACAAACTAAGACAGACCTGTTAGATCCACCTAGTTGAATTGAGAAAACTTAGGAGCATCCAGATCTCTGAGACAGTAAATACGTGCATCCTCCGGAAACAATGTCTCAAACTACTGAGATCACAAAGGAAATGCTCGACAGTCTCCTGTTCGTGCGCAATCATACCAGTACCCAGATTCTCTAATTCTAACAGCAATGACAACTAGCCATGTATTTAATGTGAATGTCAGGTGGTAACAAGTTTGTAAATACATTCAAGGCTGTTGTCGTTGTCTTTAGCACTCGACCTGTGACCCCCAGAAATAAACTACATTTGTTGCACTCTATCAAACATCTTATCTAACGCTGTCCACCAAACAAGGAACCCATACGTTAGAATCGGCCTTACAAAGGCCGCGAGTTTAACCAATAAATGTCTGATTATACAGGTAGAGGGCGACGTTAGCCTTTTTTCGTTCAATCTTCCAGTTAAGTTTAAGGGTCTAGCCAAAATCACTTAAATTTTAATAAAATTTGTGATCATCTTGCAAGGTATAAGAAAAAGTTGCTCTTATAATAAACCCTAACAATTAGACAAAGTTCAAAATTCAATGATAATATTCCACAAAACTATTTCCGTTTCTTTGCAGACTCATTTTTTACAACGCCAATGGAGTACGAACATTCACTAAACGAAATTATCCAAATAGTAAATGACGACAGTCAGGATCATGGTTTTGAATTATTGGTAAATTTTTTATTATTAACTATGCTATTTTTGAGCAGATTTTTGGGGCGAGAATTTACTTTACACCACCCGGAGCCTATAACTAACTTTTTTTAATTTTCTTCTACAACCTTTGAACCCCGAAAAGTGGAATTTTTTCCCCTAAAAAAATCTCATACAAATTTTAAGATACAATTTGTTATATCCCAGAACCAGCCTTCGCCCTTTATCTGATAATATGAATTTAAAATTTCAGGCTTATTTAATAAAAGAATTAAAAGCAGATTTAAACATAAGCCCAACAAACTCTTCGCTGAGCGACATGAACACATCAAAAACTACTGTAAGTTTCAAAAACGTATCTACAATAATTATGCAACTAATTTAAATAAATTTTACGCAGCTATCTGACATCGGCAATGCCCAACTCAAATTGATTGGTAGAAATTTAAAAATACCCAGCTTCCAGAACGCCCACAATATGACGTTAGTAAAAATCGGACTACATGTTTTACATGATTATAAAAAAATTTCAAAATTAAATTTAAATTCATATTTAACGTATTTAATGGATGTCTTTGATGTGGTTGACGAAAACAATTGCGACTATTTTCAGTATAGTCGAATATTTTTCGAAAAACTTTGGACACTGACAATTGATGGTAAGTTGCTGGGAGTCAAAAAATCTTTTATTACAAAAAATTAAATATAATCTAAAGACAGGCATGATGAGCATGTTATACACGCTAAGCGTATAGTTCTCAACGAATAATATTAAAAAAAAACAATCCAATAGGCTAAAAAGCCTCGTATATATAACGTGGTTTGCTCATGCTGCCCTAAAGCAGACACAAGAAACAATGTACAATATCTTGTTGCTTTGCCTAAAGCTAAACAATTATTTAATAGTTTTTAAGAACTAAAAATTAATTTTAATATTACTTTTAAATTAACAGACAACAATATCGAAATACAGGAGAAATTGTGCGATTATTATCCGATTTATTTAAAAACGAAATTATCGAAAATATTGGTGGACAATTTCGATCAAACTTTAAGTGATTCAAATGGGAAAACATTAAATAAAAATTTATTAAAATTAAATAAAAACTATTTGCATCTGCTCAGCTCGTGTCAACAAATAAAAACATCATTTCAGATTGTAATTAATGAAATAGCCGATAAAATGATTACAGAACATTTTCCAACTCATCTACAACAATTTTTAACAATTTTCCTGGACGACATTCGATCGGTGATAAAGTTAAGCTTATTTAATTGCTACTATGAGGACAACTTAATAAACTACGTGCTAGTAATGAGTTCGACAAATGGAACTAACAATAAATTCATAATCTCAATGTTACAAAATTTAAGAGAAATTAATTATAAATATTTTATAATTTTAGCAACACATTACCCTACTTATCTATATTTAATTAAATATTAAATTTAAATTTTTTTATTCGTTCTTTTAAATGATTTGTAGCTAAATTTATTCTTATCAATTCTTCTGCATCGTCTATGACCATTGTGTGATGTACTTGGACAGCAGCTTCGTACCTCTGTTCAAATTCCGTTAATAATTTTTCTAATTGACGTTTTAATTTTAATCTTATCCTATAAAATCGTTGCTGTCGACCGGTTACTGGCGGCTCAGCAGTATCATTGAAAATCAGTTGGGCATTACTGAAAAAAATAGGAATTTAAATTAAAACTTTCAAAAATATAAATCCTTACATTAACTCTGCCATTAATTCTTTTGATGTTTTTGGAATAATGTTATTTGTTAACTGGGCATCGTCAGGCTTAATGCTCTCATTTAAGACTACCTCACCGAAAATTTCAACATATCTATTTATGGCTGTTGGACGTTTTACTGTTAAAAGTGGCAATTTACAAAAACCATTATCCAATTGATAACATCTAAAATATTCAACAAGTTATTATTTTAAAAGGGTTCAATAGGTGTTGAAATGGTTCTTTATACTTACTTTTCTAAAAATTTCATTTTTATATTCTCAAGAAAAAAACTGTTCGGGTCATCGTCTCCTCGGACTAATCGACCGATTACAGAACACATTCCATAATGTAATATAGCCGGATTATCAACAAACAATAGCTCTTCAATTAGCAAATTTTTATAGAAATTGCAATAAACTGGTATTGCAAGATCGAAATCTTCGTATTTTTTGGTCATGGTACAGATATTCTGGATTCAGACTGAAGGTCTGGAACACTGAAGTAGAAGACTATCACGTCATTGGTCTGGAACTTTATCTTTTTTGCTACTATTATATTATTCAGATAACTAGGTTGTTTGGATCAAATATAGGTACTGCTTTAAAAAATATTTATTGTTTTTGTTTAAATTTCTCTCGAGCAAAAAATAAGGAATTGTTTCGATATTATTTAAAGTATTTATTTATTATTTATTTATTTATTTTTCAAACGAAAATTCGCGTATTGTTTATGTTTTATTATTGTTTTTTTATAGGTTATGTTTTTTTTTAATTACAGCGGCAAAAAAAGTTTTGGCAATGGCGCTGATAGCGATGAATTTACAAAACGAAAAACACGTATCATCACTTTTGGGCTTACATTTATCGAAAAAATATGTTGGATTTTATTAGACAATTTGGAGAATCTAAAGTCGCATTTAAAGTCCAAGCTAAAAAAATTTTTCAGCAGCCTAATGTCAAAATCAACCAATCAGAACGCGTTCAGCTTGCGGAAATTTTGGACGAGCAGAAAAAAG
>JANSTW010070883.1:0-10332 GCA_027564275.1 Diadocidia ferruginosa | reverse complement strand
CCTTAGGTTTGTGTCTAAAAAACAGTCTGCGGGGCACAAATTTTAAAATATTTTTTAATATTTATTGCTTTCAGAATCTATTTTATCAAATTAAAATCGATTTTTGTTAAATTTGTTATTGCAAGTCTGTTTTTTTAGACAGGCACATAAGGAGACATATGTTAAAAAAGGTGTAGTGTAAATTGAGCTTTAAGATATATTGTTTCATCGTTTTTTTTTGCAAACATTTTGTTTTTAAATTTACTAACTAAGTCGTAATAATGTTATGGTGTAATGTGTTGAAATTCTTTTGGCAATCGTTTAAAATGGTTGAAATTCCTTAGAAATTCAATGTCAAGAATACATAATTACCTAACCTATATTAACTATCAAGTTATTATAAGTCATCTTTTGACAGTTAAATTTTCAGTAATTGGTTTTTTTTTATCAATCCTCCGCCCTGTAGGGTGTTAGGGGTGTTGCCCCTGAACAATATTTGTCGTGGAGTTATATAGAGCTCGACTCTCTTTAGGAGGGGGATAGGTTAAAAAACTGAAAAATTGGAGAATCTCCAATATAGCGCATATGCTCCAAATAGGACCTAACCCCCCTCTATCCTGTAAAGGGTCATCCCCCGACAAAAAATTATACTATACGACTTTGGGGAACTCCATCCCCCCTTTCTGCAGGGAGGGGTTTAAAGTTTGTATGCAAAAGTTTTAAAATGCAATAGTTTGATTCCACACCTATACAGAATGGAAGAATAGGCAAATTAAAATTTGTTGTAGTGTGAACATAAGAGGGATCACCCCTCCTTTCAAAATGCGAGAGGCTTAACTTTTGTATGAAAAATATTGAAATATAAATATTTATAGGGGTTGTGTGTATTTAAATGAAAGGTCTTGACAAGAGCTAGTTCTAAGAGTTGTAGTCCAGTTAATGGATTTCTTAGAAGGAAAATTTTATTTGCCTGTCTGCGAACAGAAGGGGGAACGATAGACTAAAACCCTTACAACTAAAATTATAGCTCTTGTCAAGACCTTTCATTTTAATACACACAACCCATATAAAAATATATTTTTGATATTTTTCATGCAAACGATAAGATAAGATTTTGAAATAAGGGGTTATCTCTCATAAGTTTACACTACAAAAAATTTTAATTTGCCTACTCTTACATTCTGTACAGGTGTGACATTGCATTTTAAAACTTTTGCATACAAACTTTTACCTCCCGCCTGCGGAAAGGGGGGGTTTCTCCCAAAAGTCGTGGTATAATTTTTTGGTCGGGGGATGACTCTTTACAGGATAGAAGAGGTGGGGTCCTCTTTGGAGCATATTCGCTATACTGCCGAAAATTTCAATAAATCTGTAAACCTGAAGATCGACTAAGAAAGTCAAATTTTATTTTTTATTTTTTTAACTGATGCCTAAAATTAGTTTTTATTATTTTTAATTAAACGATTTTTTCCTTTTAAAAATTGACGACATAATTTTGGGCATGAAATATGTTATATTTTTAACCTTTTAACGAGTAAGGGTTGGTATAGCTTTTATGAAATTACCTTTGTACTAAAAAAATGTTCAGGGTGACCTCTAGTGACTCTCTTGGAGTCACTTAATTTTTTAGTTTTTAAACTACTTCTTTAAAATTTGTGACAGCATTACCACGGGTGATTTATTTCACGAATTGTTCATGAGTAAATCACTATAACTGTCAGTGGAGTTCCTCAGCCACTAATTGGGACGTAGGTTCCGAAACAGTTTCGATATTTTATTAGGTACAGGAACTATTCTAATTATAGTGTCACATTTTATTATATAGTCTCTCATTGACTGCATTGCCCGATAAATCCTTGAGTTTATTTAATTTTTAAGTATTTAAATCTCTGGCTCTGCACCTAAAAAAATTATGTGTGCCGAAAAACTCGGTCTCAGGGCTGGCTTTTTAACCCTTGAAAAGTTTCTACAAGACCCGAAGGTAAACTTCCACCCTTCAGGCAATTCTAATTTTAAATATTTGCATAAAATATTTAAATAAAATAATATGCAAAAAAAGCTTTATTAATTTTTTGTCAACATAACCTCAAATAATGCAATCAGATCGCGTCTGATATTAACTGTCAAACGCAGCTTGGTATTCTTGTTTATATTCAAAAGAATTAACTTCGTAGACATTGGTTTTTGTAAATAAAAGAAAATCTAAACATTGCAGTCTGCTGATATTTTCTTTGTTCTATATAGAGATTATAGAATGTAGTGGAATATTTTTTGATGCGATAACGCATACATAGTTTTGTATATATTTTTCTGATAAGAAACATAAATAGAAAGTACTCATTGTATAAATACAACAAATCGATAAATTTTCTTCAGTGCGATTTACTGATAAGTTTAAAAACAAAAACATTACTCTATATATACCTATAACCAGTATTTTATGATTATTTATGAAGATCTCTGTAAAGCCAATTTTAAATCAAATGTATCTAACTAATAGTATATAAAGAAAATCTACTACGCCATCCGTAAGTTTGGTCAGTGGCGAGAGGTGAATTAAGTATTGGCAACATTTTAGAGAATATAAAAAAATCTTTCTTTTTAATAAATTCAAAGAAATAAAATGCATTTGATGAAGTCGCTTTTCATTTACATTTTCAAAAATTTTATGGAAAATAAAGTTAAGTGAAATGTTGATACGAATTTGAAAAAAATTGGAAGTTTTCATGGAATTTTATATTTTATAAAGACTCGAAAATCGACCATTTTGAAATTAATTTTTTTCCGACAACAATATCTTTCAGTAAACATTTTCTTTTTTTAACATAAACTTTCATCTAAGTTAAGATAAAAAGTAACACGTTTTAAGAGACGCTATTTTGAATAAGTCCGCCATTTTTTTTTAAACCTTAAAAATCATAAAATATTGTAGCTCTCTAGTGTTAAAATTTCAATAAAATATGTTGATTTTTGAATGAGGTACAAATGATTTTCGTTTTATCCGTCATCTTGAATCTCCGCCATTTTGAATTCCTCAGAATGATAGCATAATTAACAAAGACATTGCTTTGAACATGCCTCAAACGCACTGTCGCACCCTACTATAAGATTCCTCAAAGTTAATTATATTTTGTGAATTTGGTAAAATTAGGAAGTTTTTAAGTAAATTTCCTAAGATTTTAAGGTCAATAATGACAATGAATTTGATAATTTTGTTTTTTAAGTGAATTGTCTTTTAATCTTTCTGCTACCCCTTATAGACCACTCGCCACTGACATATTTATATATGCATATAAATGTAGGAGCAAAATAAATACAAAATAAAATTATAAATATTTTTTATCTCCCATCAATATTTTAATTTTTATTTTTTTTATAAATAATTTTCTGGCAAGTAAGACGGTGTAGTTTAGTATATCGTCTGTTCAGTCGTTTTAAAACCGGCAAAATAAAAGCACACTTTCAAATAAACATTTGACTCTTCTGTTGGCAATTCAATTGTGTTTATAAATAAAATATTAAAATTTTCGTTTAAAGAAAAATTTGTTTATAAAAAATAACTGTTGTAGTACTCGCTCGTATCAGTCAGCTCAACGGGAAATAAAATATATAGAAATTTTGTTTATATATGAAATAATTATCGCTAAAATAAATATAAAAAAGTACGTCGTAAATTCAATTTAAGTGGTCGATCAATGAAAATTTAATAAAGTGTTGTTAACCATTTTGTGTTATTTCATTTTTTCTTAATAAAATTGTACGGTTTTTTTGTGTTTTATCGTAAATTCAAATTTCTTTTGGATAGGACTTGAAATATCAGTTGTGATAAAATGATGGCTACCTGCACATCCAGCTCATCAGTGTTCCATGATGATTCGGAAAAGAATCGTTTCATGAAGTATGTTTTTTTTAAATATGAAATAATAGAATTTATATAAAAGCTTTTGAAATTCTTCTTTGATTTCAATTGTGACAGTAATTGAACAAATTATTTTTTGATTGAAACGAAATTTGATAAAATCAAAATCTGTCCAAATCAAATACTTAGCAAAAATAAAATATCTAGATTCGATCACAATTTGATTTTATCCGATTTTGATTCGATCGAAAAATTGATTTGAGCGATAACTTTTTTCCATCAAATCGGAATAATCAAATCCATTGATCAAATCAAACCCTGAGTGAATAAAAAAAAAATGATAAAATCATAATCTGCTCGGATAAATTTCTGAGCAAATCAAAAATAGATATTATCTATGATTCGATCAAATTCTGATTTTATTCGATTTTGATTCGATCAAAAAATGTATTTGAACGATAACGCATTTTTCCATTAAATCAGAATTTTTTACAATCAAATAAATTGATCGAATCAAATCCTGGATGAATAAATGTTTTGTTTCGATTATCTGTTTTTTGCAAGTTTTGGTCTTGGTAGTTGATTCGGACGTAATAATTGAAAAAAAAAATCAAAATGGCCGAATCAATATGGCACCCATAATATTGAAATTTTACTTTTATTTCAGTTTGACTTAGTTGAAACAAATTATTGAGGTCGATTCTTGTTCACACGTTGGAACCTACAAGAAAATGTCAGTTTCTGCAAGTCGATATTGCGATACGACAATTGTAATCTGAACCTATTTCATATAATTATTATATAGAAGCAAAATATACTTATATTTTTTTTAAATATTTTTTATTTACAATAATGATGAGACGTATTTTTTTTCGTGTTTCTATTCAAATATTTTGATAAAATTTCTACAGAGCGCTGCCATATGTTGTTGTCAATTTGTTGTATAAATACACAAAAAAAGCGGCGCTAATTTTGGATAAAAATAATTATTTTATTTGTATTTATTGTGACAATTTAGAGTTTAGACATTTTAGAAATGTTTCGATCAAAATTTACTAAATGATAGATATTATTTATTTTTTTGCAGTTTTATATCCTAAAATATTGTTCTGTACGAGGGGAAAATCATTAGAAAAAATTGTGGCCTATGATTTCTGATTTTCGAAATGATTTCCGTGATTTCCGAAATAATTTGTTTCATACACAAGTCTTTTACTTTATATTGCAGAAACGTAATATATAATAGGGAGGGGCCTAAGTTCGAGTATCTGATGTGACATATACCGTCAAAGCCAAACGTTAATTCTTTGTTGATTTTAAAGAAAAAATCGATTAAAATTACAAATAGAATTTATATTTATCAGGAATTTTAATAAAATTTCCAGTCAAATTCGAATCGAATTTTAAAAAATTCCGCAAATGAACAGATTTTATAGCGCCACTTTATTGACAATATTAAACAAATATCTCATCTATCTTCGTGAAATGCACTTGTTACAACACAAGTGTATGTTGAAACAAAATTTAGAAAAAAATCAATACAAATTATTTAATTTATTATAAGAAAAAAAATGTATTTTTTGTTTGAAATGAATTTGAAGAATATATCGGTAGAAAAAACGTGAACAAGTGGTTTTAATTTTTCTATTATCTAATAAAAAATCGGTTCGAAAGACGTAGAAGTACTGGGATGGTATTTTTACTATACCTTTGGCCTTTTATTTAAGAAATTCGAATTTATTGTGGTAATTTGATTTATTTCATCTACTAAAATTGAGAGCAAATTAAACCCCTACATGAGGCAAAGAGGGTAATTAACAAAATATTCGCCATTTAAAATACGCCATCTTGATTTTTTTACTCTTGAAAATTTGTCAAAAGCAGCGTATCTGCCTTTTTTCTATTGTTTGTATAAAAAAAATGTTTTTAAGCTTTATCTGAAATCTGAATCAAGGCAAACAAAACGGGTAAACATGTAGATCTGCGTAATTTTAATAATTATAGCAAAACAAAAAATCCGAAATAATTTCCGTGATTTTTGAAAATTATTTCTGATTTCCGAAATGATTTCCGTGATTTCCAAAAAATATTTCTGAATTCTGTGATTTCTGATTTTGGAAAATGATTTCTGATTTCCAAAATAATTTCTGATTTCCGAAATGATTTCTGATTTCCAAAAATAATTTCTGATTTCCGAAATATCTCCGTGATTTCCGAAAATGATTTCTGATTTCCGAAATGATTTCCGTGATTTTCGAGAATGATTACTGATTTCCGAAATGATTTCCGTAATTTCTGATTTCCGTGATTTACGAAATGATTTATGATTTCCGAAATGATTTCCACACTCTTGTCCCATGATTTCCGTAAGTGATTTCCCGCTCGATAATTTCCATATATTTTAATTTTTAGTGCTTTTCGCTCAATAATTGTATTATTTTCCATTTACTTTGAGTGCTTTTTGCTCAATATATTTGATTTTTTAACAATAATTTTGAATCTCAATGCAAACCATGTTATCAGACAGAAAAATGGGTAAAAAAGGGCTCCCTCGTATTGGAGTAAAGAACGATGATCATAAATTTTTTGTTTTTTACGTCATCTTGAATTTTCTTAAGCGGCCATCTTGAACTGTGTTAACTTGTATTTATTTAAGCGGCCATTTGCGATTTTTTGGACAATTCGTTTTCTTTTTATTAATAAAGATGACAAATCTTCTGAGAATTTTGAAAAAAAAAATTAGTTTAGTTATTATATTGGCTATTTACACAAAATAAAAAAACAAAAATATAAATAAATGAAAACAAGCCATTTTGACAAGATAAGATGAGAAGACACACGTCACGTACATATAAATTACAAGAAATTAACTCACATTTTCTATTTTTAAAATTTCAAAAATAATAATGAAAACATTTTTCTTTTTCTTTTACAGTGAGCCAAGTTTTAGTAGTAAAAACGGTAGTAAGCAGCGTAACATCTCTACCTCTTCTACCATGACCACCGAGTCGTACTGTATCTCTCTCGGTGTAGGGCCTCTGTGGTGGTCCTGATGTCCCTTCCCACCACAGATCAGATCACGATAGGGCGTCACTCTTAAATGGTAAGGAAAGAGATTTCTTGTTTGTAAAAACAATTTTTAAACATTTTTCTTTCTTGCAGACTACACAAATCGCAAAACTTCATTGGACTCTACGAGTTCATCGGAATTTTCTGATATTGATTTTGCATCGACATTCGATGAAGCTGCTGCTACAGCCAACCACCAACAACATCCGCAACTCAAAGGCAAACATGTTGATGGCTATGAGGTGGTGAAGCAAATTATCGATCAGAAAAAGCCGATCAAAATTACTCTTAAACTTCATGTAACCGAATCGACATTCAGTACTTGGGAAACAGTTTACAATTACAACAACAACATTTTGTACGTTGCGTTGCCATCGGTTCTATTGCCAGAAGCATCCAAACAGTCATTTATCACTTTGTTGGAATTTGCCGAGGAAAAACTGGACGTTGATGCTGTTGTCTTGTGCATGCGAAAGGATCGCTTGGATCGTCCAAATTTGGTGCGAACATTTTTGTTCCTTGGATTCCAACCACTAAGTCCAAAATCACCGTTGGCTCCACCGCAGAAGACCGAACAACAGAACAACCTGTTCTTGATCTATAACATTGAGGAGTAAATCTTTCCCTTTGCAGTCACACATCCATATTGGAAATTGACTATTTTTTAAATAATTTTCAAAATTCTTTGGATTTCAGAAAATAATTTCGAAAAAGTCCTTTTTCCCCAATATGTAGTTTAAAAGAATAAAATGCGCAGTGAACAAAAAAAAAATAATTAAAATCACTAAATTAAAAATTTAACAAAAAATAATCAATTTTGCGATTTTGTAGTAGTCTATATAAGGAGTCACGTATCATACCGCGTATCCAAGTAAAAAAAAAATCTTAAAAAATGTAAAAAAAATTAAAAAATATTAAAAAATCAAAAAAAAAAAATTCAAAAAATATATATTCTATTTAGTGTTAGTTTTTAGAGAGAATTTTATCATTTATATAAAGAAAACATTATTTTGTAGAGATTCTTTTTAAATTTTTTTTTTAATATTTTGCTTTTTATAATTTGACAAAAATTAAACAATTTTTTTTTATAGTTTTGACCAAGAATTTTTAAAGTAAATTTCAAAAGTATTTTTGTACCATAAGTAAAGCAAGAGTTCGAATATTCAAAAAAAGCCCTCCATATATTACGGTCGATGGGCCTCAATATTGAATTGTAATTTATTAATAATTTGATAGAAATGCTTTGATTTGATTTTTTACACAACTTAAGTTTTATTTTAGTCTTTTTTTTCTCAATATATTAACTTTGCGCGATTTTATTAAAAGTCACGAAAAATAAAAGTAAGATACATTAAATGCTTAAAAAAATATTGTATTTCCAAAAAAATTATATTACTTACGTTTTTTTAATTTTAATATTTAACACGAAATTCTTAAATATTAGTTTTAATGGCATTATAATTTAAATTTTTATCGTTTTTTACGCAACACAATTTTTAATCAATTAAAATATTCACCTAATAAATCAAAAAAACTACTTTTAAAAAATAATCATAAAACACCATAATTTCAAAATATTCAAACACATGCTAATTTTTCGGTGTGTGAGGCGTCGTCATACGGATACGCTGCACGTCATTTAAATAAACATTCTGCTAATATTTTTAAAAGATTTTTTTTTTAATTATTTTCTCAGTTTTTAATTTTTTTTCTTTTGGTTTTCTCGTTAAGAAATTGTTTAACATCTTAAATATATTTACACAACATATTATTATTATTATTTAAAAATGAAATTATATTAATTAACAAAAACTTTAAAATGTTTTAATAAAATAAAGAAAATATTTGATTACAATATATATATATCCATTACAATATTTATAAATAGTTTTTTTTATTGATTAGCAAATTGTGAAACGATTCTCAATCCAATGATATGTTGCAGTCCTTTTTGTATAATTTTACAGCAGATGATCTCATAAAAAAAGCGCACACCGACACATTTGCGCGCGGTGACATAACTTGGAAACAAACAATTATTCAAAGAAAAAGTTAAATGTTTTCTTTTAAGAATCATAAAAGCAAAGTTTTGGCCTCCAAGACAGTAAAGGATGGAAAACATATTTCGAGTTTCGACTCGGTGTGCTACTGTCGCGGCGCGCAAATGTTACGGTGCCAAAAAACAAGTTACTTCCGGTCTACATCAAACGAAACCATACAACTGAAAAACCCTGATCAAAATAAGTTAAGTAAACCTTACAATATGTTAGTGCTGTGAAAATTTTACCGCACACCTCACAATTTCTTTATTGCCTGTGAAGATAAAAAACCTCTCAAATGTTAAAGTAAAAGATTTCTTTTTCTAGTTCCATAAAAGAAGAAAAACCACTGCAAGTTTATATAACGTAACGCACCATAATGACAATTTATTTTCCGTTTTAACATTCGGTGACTCGAGGTATTTTGGTAATCGTCCATTTAAACAAACCAGCTGGTGTCCAACTTTGTTTTATTAAATTCCATTGTTTTTAGAAGATTCAGGAAATAGCCAGAAAATGGCAACGTAACATTAGCGCGCCGCGACAGTAGCGCGCCACGTTATAACTCGAAATACATTTACCATAATTAACTTCGTCGGATGTTAAAACTTAGCTTTTATAATTCTTAAAAGGAAAAATTGACCTTTTTTTTAAGAATAATTGTTCGTTTGCAAGTTATGTCGCCGCGCGCTATTGTCGCGGTGCGCCAGAAAATAAAATTTGTTACAGAATAACGATTTTTTCCTAAAAATTTAAATCAATAGATTTAGATAAACAATATTTTGAAAGGTTTTAACGATTTCTTACTAAATTCTGTTTTTAGAAGGTTCAGAAAAAGAAAAATGGATTAATATAGCTCAGGGGCGTCAATTGGGAACGACTGCAGGGCACCCCAAGACGCAGCTTTTCTGAATACATTTTTAAAATAATAAATAAATAACTCGCACAATCATATTTTTTGGTGATCAGTGGGCGGGTTTTTGCACTATAAACCCTATCTGTTGGTGTCATATAATATAGACGGACCAACGGCTTTAAGTGACTTCCGAACCACTGCGATCGCTTTTCATTTTTTTAGACAAACACCTGCGAATGAAAGGTGATAGTCCAGTTGTTAAAATTTTTTACCCTGCCGAGTCTCGAACCCGCAACCTCTTAGACACAAAGCCGTGACGCTACTCACTGCTGACTACAAGTAAGTCTGTCATTATTAATTACAAAATACTATATAATATAATATAATAATCCGCCAACATACGTTAAGAGTTAATAATACTAATGTAATGGGTAACTTTGATGCACGTTTGAGCCAGAGATCGAAGCGAATGACTTTTCGTCTCGCTGCTGCTCGACACATTTTTTGACCTTGCTGCTCGCTGCTCAGCA
>JANSTW010070872.1:0-10332 GCA_027564275.1 Diadocidia ferruginosa | reverse complement strand
ACTTCTCGATCGGATCGAGTGGTATAATTTATATACATTTTCATTGTTATACTCAATTTAAACTTACATTATCATCTTGAAGTCATAATAGCTACATTCGAGCGTATCGGAATTTTAATCTCGACTCGATACCGATAATATCGGGTTTCATAATAGTATAACAATGAAAATGTATATAAATTATACCACTCGATCCGATCGAATAATCTAATTTTTCTTTTGCTGTTTTTGTAATTTTTTTAAATATATAGATAGGTAGGTATTTTATACAAAAAAAATTATGTAGAGATTTTTTTTTGGGCTGAAAAGTTCGAACGCTAACATAGAAAAAATCGCTTTTTGATCAAATTTGACTTTATTATTCATTATAGTTGCCTTCGAGGGCAAAACAACGAATATAGCGGTTATACAATTATTCGATCCTATTTTTTAGTGCGATTTGTCGTTGGCCTCAAAATAAGTTTCAGTTTCGGCGATAACCTTTTTATGAGCGCTAAATTTCTTTCCAGCGAGCATTCTCTTGAAATCTGAGAACAGGAAAATGTCCCTGGGGCATGATCTGGAGAATATGGTGGATGTGGAAGCAATTCGAAGCCCAATTCATGCAATTTTGCCATCTATTTAATTGATTTGTGACACGGTGCATTATCTTGAAGAACATTAACTTTTTTTCTTTAAATGTGTTTTTCCTTTTTATTATAGTCGACGAATATCCCAAAATACTGAATGCCATAACTTTATCAGTTGAATTTTGCGTCTTTTCACGCTTTGAAGTCAGTTCAATACATGCAGTCCACTCGGCTGATTGTCGATTGGACTCCGGGATGAAATAATGGAAACGTCTATTTTCACATATCAAAGCAAAAATTCGGGTTTATTACGATGAACAGCTTCAAATACTGCTCAGAATCATCAATTTGTTGTTGTTTTTGTCAATTCAGAGGTCGCGTGGCAACTTCTTTAAGACAGCTTTTGCAAACTCAAAAATTCGTTAACGATATGTCCAACACGTTTCTTGGATATCTTTAGGGTCTCATCTATCTCGATCAACTTCATTTTGCGATTGTCCAAAATTATTTTGTGGAATTTTTTATATTTTCGTCGGTAACAGCCTCTTTCGTCCTCAGTGCTCATTTCGCATCGTTGAAACTTAGAAAATCACTTCTCAATAGTTGATTATCCTGGTGCAGAGCCCAAATAATGTTTATCAAGCCAAACCTTACATTCAACAATATTTAGTTTTCGGCAAAAAAAGATGCTTTATAAACACACGAAATTCCCTTTTTTCTTATTTTCAAACTAACAAAAGTCGCTTCATTCGAAATGATATATTTCATAAACGAATAGTACGATAACGGTCAAATTTATATACGGGTCTTTTGAAGGTTAGGGCTAATTATAAATCATATGCATTTAATTCTAGTAGCACCGTCTATGTGTTATCATACGAACTTTTCAGCCGAACTGTTACATTAAAAAAATCCATAAAATATATAGATAATGTATGTAAATAGTACAAGCCTTAATTTAGGTAAAGATGGTTAAATCGGCAAGACCATGCTTTTTTCTCGTTTTATGATGTCCTGCGTCAGAAAAACTAGAAAATAAAAAATGTCCGTCCGTCAGCAAAATATCAGAAACAAGAAAGTTTTACACCAGTCGAGGGATTTGGCCACTTTTTTATGAGGGTGAGTTTTTTGTGGTCCCATACTTTGGGATTGCATTTGGGGACTATAGCTTAAAGGTAAAGAGGGGCTTTCATACGTTTTTTTGTAAAATTGCAGAAAAATTGTGCATAAAGAAAAAGTTTTTTACAACTTAACACATTTGGTCAAATTTTAGCGAGGGCAAGTTTTTAGTGTTTCTTTATCTCTGTACGTTGGAATTTTAATTGGGGTCTCTAGTTTAAAGACGAGGAAGCCTTCCATCTTAGTTTTTTTGTTGTACACATCTTTATTAATTCACCTTATAGGCCAGTTAACGAACGATTTGAACCGCAACTAACGGTAACAAAGCTGAACTTTATGTCATCTGGTTGGAAATGGTCTAAAAACCTCCCAAACCAGAATCGGACAAAATCGGGTTTGGTTTTTGCCGGCCATTTTGTTTTTTCTATAAATAAATGTAGATAGTTTGATAAACTGCCGTATCTTAGGTTGTGGTGTTTGGATTTTTTTATTTTTTTATTATTTATAGGTTATAAGATTTATAACTATAAATAAAAAAAATTATTAATTATGACTTTATTGTTTTTGGTTTTAGAGTTATAGGTACTCAAAGTTGAAAATTTTTCGAAAAAATAAAATAAAATAAAATATTTTACATTTCTACATTTATTTCGAAATCTATAATTTTTGAAAATTATGTTCTACTAAGTATATAACTAATCAGCTTTTTAAAACCGTTTGAATTTTAGAAATCGGATAAAAATTACCGCAGTTAATACAGTTAATAAATATAATAAAAAATAAATAAATAAAAATAAAAAATAATGAAAAATAAAAAATAATAAAAATAATGAAAATTAAATAAGATTCATCTATTTATATTGGCTTTTAATCAAATATATACGATTTTGATGCATTTTAGAAATTGGTAATTATTGATTATTGAGTTTTTACCGTTAACCCTTAGCCAACCCTTGCATTTTTTATAATATAATACAAATTATATCAGATTAATCGATTTATATTTAGGGTTTAATTATATATATACGATTTCGATGAGTTTTAGAAATTGGTCAATAATTACCGTAGTTATTACTGTTAACCCTTAACCAACCATTACTGGTTTTTAGAATATATTTTTTTAATATACAACAAATAAAATAAGATTCATCATATATATTTGTTTTCAATTAAATGTATACGAAAATATAATTTTTTAATTTGTAAAAGTTTTGTTTTTAATTTTAATAGTTTTAATTAAGATTATGTTAATAAAAACAAATTTTAAGATGTAAGATAAGGTGATCTTGGTTAGAAGTCAGTCATAGAGTAGATATTGACTGTATGTATTTTTTCTATATGCGAGTGTTGCAAATGGTATATCCCTGACCAATATTCTACCTCTTTATGGTTGCCACAAAAGAAATGCTTTTTTATGATCAAATGGTACACACAAGAGCAACAGGCAGCACTTGGATAGAAGGACTGAATATTTCCACGAGCTTGAAGTTAAACAAACCGTACCAAGCACACGTAGATTATCAATGATTCTGTTTCCAGCAGTGCAGAAATGTATACCACAATAAAACAAAATTAAAGAAGTTATATATAAAAATTATATATTTTCGTATATATTTAAATAATAGATGAATCTTATGTAATTTGTTGTATATAAAAAAATATATCCTAAAAATCAGTAATGGTTGGTTAAGGGTTAACAGTAATAACTACGGTAATTATTGACAAATTTCTAAAAATCATCGAAATCGTATATATTTCATTAAAACCCAAATATAAATCGATGAATCTGTTATAATTTGTAATATATATTATAAAAAATACATTTAAAAAATGCAAGGGTTGGCTAAGGGTTACCGGTAAAAACTCAATAATCAATAATTACCAATTTCTAAAATTCATCAAAAGCGTATATATTTGATTAAAAACCAATATAAATAGATGAATCTTATTTAATTTGTATTATATAAAATATGCATTAAAAACCAGTAAGGTATTAATTAAACAATTCCTTAGACCAGTTTCAACCAGATGACATAAAGTTCAGCTTTGTTACCGTTAGTTGCGGTTCCCAATATAACGATTTCATTCGTTAACTGGTCTACATTCTTTGTTCAAAAATGTTACCTAATAGTGAAAATTTTGATTGTCAGTTTTGAAATGTTAAAAGATAGTTAAAACAGCATCCCAGTTATTCTGGAGGCTCTCGAACCGATTTTTTATTTATATTCTTTCCGCAGCTTCTCTAGTTTACAAATTAATTGTAAAAATAGTACAACCAACTTATTATGTAATATTGTAATGTAATATTGACTTGAAAGCTCAATTGTATAAAAACAAAAATATTGGCAGCAATAGTGATTTCGGGCTTATAATATCCAAGACAGCGTCGTCGGCGCCTGGCGTTTCATTCCCGAGTTTATAAATTTAGTTTTAAATACAACAAAAATCAGCTCTCCTGAAACTTTTGCAAGCAAAAAATACTTACTAACTGGACTATACTACCATTAGTAGGTTAATAACATGGTATTATGAGTAGAGGTAATATTGACAGCTGGTTCATTTTCGTTTCTACTGCGCATATCGTCATGATTGATATACGTGTTATGTTTGTTATGTTTGAGTCACTATAATTACAATGTGTATTAACGTCATACATTACATACATATCACTCTCCTCCACTTAAGATAATTGCTACTCTTAATTCAAAATTATAAAAAAAAATTTATCTTGGAAAATATTTTCTAACTTTTTTGGTATTCTGGTACTCCTTCGCAAAACCGGTGCTTCCGGTGAAGAATCAGTTTCGGAACTACTTGGTGTTATTTTTCTCTTAAAACTAGAATTGTCTTTATCAATATTTTCGGATTTGATTGTTTTTTTACTTTCGTCTTCATTTAAATTTCCACTGTTCTTATTTGATTCATTATCATTATTTTCAAAACTCACTTTTTTGAATGTTTTTATTTTTTTTAACTGACTGACATGAGCTTTCTTTTTATATTCATTAACTTTAATTAAATACACAACTTTGCTGATTTGTTCAACGATTACAGCAGGCAACCATCTCACATAACTTTTGTGCGTATTTCTTATTAATACATTTTCATTAACCTTAAAAATAATGTTTTTATTTTCTATTTTTTATTCACTGTTTTTATTTTCAAAAATGTTTTTCTTAATCCTAATTTCTTCCTTTTCTTTGAAACTGACTCTTCTCGGTATAATTAAATCCAACTTGGTTATCGGTTTAAATCTGAAAATTAACGAATTAGGAGTTACGCCGGTAGTCGTTGACGGAGTATTGCGGTATTTTAACAAAAAATTATCAACTTTATTCTGAATTGGAATATCTTTTGTTTTATTATCAATCATGTACTTTTTTAAACTATCTTTAACCGTTTGTACAGATCTTTCACCAGATTCATTCGATTCAGCATGTTCAGGTGGGATATTTGTTAATTTTATTCCATTATTTTGACAAAAATTTGAAAATTCTCTAGAATTAAACGGCGGACCATTGTCTGCTAATATTTCATGAGTTAAGCCCAAAATAGCGAAAAAAACTCTTAATTTTGAAATAACTTCACGACATGTTGTACCAGAACTCATAATAACAACATCTATATATTTAGAATACGTGTCAAAAATAATTAGAAATACTTTACTTTCGAAATGAAAAAAGTCTATATGAATTCTCTCCAACGGATAAAAAGTTTCCGGCCAACTTATTAAATTTTTACCACTGCCTTTCTTAGATGTACATTCACAAACTTTACATTGTGCCGAGTATTGCTCTAATTCTTTATCTATACCAACAAACCATACACAACTTCTAGCAAGGGATTTCATTCGCACTATTCCGATATGTCCTTCATGCAACAATTCTAAAATTTTAAATTTTAATACATCAGGAATAATGATCCTATCGCCATAAAATAAACAACCGTCGTCAACGGATATGGAATTCTTCTTCAAAAAATACGGACGTAAGTCGGATTCCACATTTTGAGGCCAACCATTCATTACAAAATGGTATATTTTTTTTAATGCTTCATCACCTTCGGTTTCCTTTCGGATGTCTTCGACTTTCAATGGAATTTTATCCGAATTAAAATTATTTATATTAAATAATTCGACATCAGTGTTACCTTTGATCGGTAATCTCGAAAGAGCATCAGCATTTTGCATTTGAGAGCCCTTTCTATAAATTATATTGTAGCTGTACATTGACAAATAAATTGCCCAGCGCTGCAAACGAGCTGCAACTACAGCTGGAGAACCCTTACTCTCATTAAAAATCTCACGCAAAGGCTGATGATCACTATAAATAGTGAATTTGTGTCCATACAGATATTTATGAAATTTCTTAACAGCATAAACCACTGCCAACGCCTCTTTGTCTAATTGAGAATAGTTTCTCTCTGCAGGACTTAAAGTAGTCGAAACAAACATTACTGGTCTTTCACAACCGTCAATCACATGAGATAGTACGGCTCCAACACCATATGGACTAGCATCACATGCTATTATTATTGGTTTAGTTGGGTCGTAATGAACCAAAAGTTTACAATTCATTAATAACTTTTTACATCTCAAAAATGTTGTTTCGCAGTCCTCATTCCACTCAAACTTTTCTTCTTTCTTTAGTAACTTATATAAAACATTTAATTCACTCGACAAGTTGGGAACAAATTTAGCATAATAATTTACTAACCCTAAAAATGACTTCAACTGGGTAATATTTTCAGGAGTAGGAGCATTTTCGATAGCCTCTAGTTTTTTATTATTTGGTCTTAAACCTTCTCCACTCAGAATGTGTCCTAAATACTCAACTTTGGTTTGCAAAAATCTGCATTTTTCGGGATTAACTCTAATATTGAATTTTTCCATTTTTCCTAAAACCAATTCTAAATTGTCCAAACATTCTTTTTCGTTTGCTCCTCCAATTAAAATATCATCCATATAACATTTGACTTTTTTTAAACCTAGCAAAACACGATCCAATACAGATTGAAATATCGCGCCTGAATTCGACATTCCAAAACAAAGACGTGTAAATCTAAACAACCCTTTGTGTGTATTTATGGTAAGAAGTTCTTGGCATTTACTCGACACCGCTATTTGCAAATATGCACCACTACAATCCAAAACACAGAAAATCTTACAATTTTCAAAACCTACTAATAAATCGTCAATCCTTGGAAGTGGATAATGATCGGTTACGATATATTTATTAATAGTGACTTTGCAGTCTACACAAATACGAATTGAATTATCTTTTTTCTTTACAACAACAATGGGTGAAGCCCAATCTGAATATCTTACGGGTACTAAAATTCCCAAATCTACAAGTCGGTCTAATTCTTTACTTGTAGCTTCGACAAGACCATATGGCACGGAATATGCCTTAAAAAATATTGGAACACTATTTTCTTTTAAAATAATATTTGCTTCAAATTTATTTATAGGAGTATCTAAATTACCAGAAAATACATTAACATATTTATTTTTTAAGTGTTCAATTAAATTATTTGTTCCTGACACGGAATTTATAGAAAATTTTTGTCTCCACTCTGGAAATAAAATATCAATCCATGACCTTCCCATTAATGGTATAAAATCTTTTTTTGTATTTATTACGATTAAATCTAGCTTAAAAAGTTTATCGTTATATTTTACATTTACAGCAATACTTCCTACAACATCTACTTTTTCACCCGTCACGACTTTTAATGAATGTTTAAACGTAAATAACTTAGTATTGCTAAAAAAATATTCATTATAAGTGATTAAACTTATAACAGATGAACAAGCGCCCGAATCTAACTCCATTAATAAAAAAGAATTATTTATACTGACCTTACAATAATGAGGTTTTGTGAAGGAACCAGGTTCTAAACTAGCTACATGACTAATACTTAAATTATTAATAACATAATCATCGTCACTATTATTATTAGCATCATCATTTTGTGTATTGTTAATTTTGTTGTATTTTTTATTTCTTTTAAAACAATTTCTAGCGATGTGACCTGGTTTGCCACAATAAAAACACTTAAATCCATTTTGCTGCTTGTTTCTACTCTGCGACCTGTTAATATACCTCTTTGAACCACTTCTTTGATTGCTCTTTGAACCCCTAGATTGAGATCTGCTTTTTCTGTCGTTTTTACCAATGAAATTTGTAGATATTGCCATTGGCTTCATTAAACGCACATTCTCATCAGTCATTTCCATACCAACCGCTATGTTCATTGCCTTGTCAAACTTCAATTTACTGCCAGATGCACCTTCATTCATTAAAGCATCCTGAATTTTGTCGTTTCGTAGTCCACATACTAATCCACATACTAATGCTTCGTCCAAAAATTCTCCAAAATCGCAAACTTGCGCAATTGATTTTAATTCCATAATAAAATCAGTGATATTTTCATCAGATAATTGAGATCTCTTAAAAAATTTAAATCTCTCTGCGATCACATTTCTTTTTGGCTTGAAATATGAATTTAATAATCTTATTAGATCTTTATAGGCATAATCCTTTGGAACTCTCGGACTAGTTAAACTTTTTGCTACCTTATACATATCGCCACCAGATAATGTCAAAAAATATGACACTTTCAAATTTTCGCTGATGTTATTTATTGCCAATAAATCTGTAATACGCTCCTGATATAAATCGAAATCATCTCCCAATGAAAAAAACTCGATATGACCAAAAAAACTTTTTGATTTTGATTCCCCATTTGATGAACCTTCTTTTCCTTCGTTGACCATCTTGATATATTATTGTGCACTTTTCAAAATCGCCACTGTACTTTTATGTATATCAATTTTAAGTAGTACTTAATTTATATACCTATGGCTTATATGGTACACTTATGTACAATTACTATATAGAATAGTTTTGTTGACTATAAATAAAACTTTTTTATTAATATATATTAATTAACTCAAACATAACAGAAAGGATATAATATTTCATATAAAATTAAATTTTTACTCTACGGGCAATTAAAAAAAAATACAAAAAAATTTTATCGGCTTAAAAAGAAACATCCCTAGACCCAGGCAGTCGATATTATTTATACTCTTATTTCAGCTTTACGCATAAAACCTGCAGAGTAGAACTACTTTTTCTGACCTTCAATTTCTGTTATACTTTAGTGTGTATCAAAATATCCACAAATTAAGCATAGATGTTTTGTTTGAGTTTAAACTTTAAATAATGAGATTTTTATACCGTTTGATATAATTTTTTTACCATACGTTTTCACGTTTAGTTGATTTGTTATAAATCATACTAATTATAATAAATTAAAACAATTGTCATGTCAGAAATGTTAGATAAAAGTACGGCTGAAAACATAAAATATTTAGCAGTAGATACCCTTAAGAAATATGATCTAAGTATTGATCAGATATATTCGGTAACTTCTGACAATGGCAAGAACATGATAAAAGCAACAAGTTTATTAAACAAAGATTTGGATCGAGATAACGAAGTAGAGTATATGGAAACTGTCGATGATGATGATAATGATACAAATAATGATGAAGTCGAAAGACACATTGATGCCGCAGCTGAATCCATTGTAGCAGAACAAATACAAAAGTCAAATTTTTTGGTGAATACAATAAATATGCATGCCACACAATACAGCTTGCCATTAATGATGTTCTAAAAGATGACCAAATTAAAAAAAAAAATCATAAATTCAGGAAACTATCTTTTTTTTTAAGGACACCAACACAGAGTAATTTGCTTATTCAAAACAATCTCAGGAAGCCTATACTAAATAATTTCACTCGATGGAATTCCAATTACGACATGTTGGAACGTTCTTTGGAGCACAAGGAATATTGTTCTAATTTTCAATGTGTGTACAGAAATTTAAAATTAAGTAATGAGCTATGGAAATTTGCAACAGAATTTGTTCAAATTTTCAAACCAGCCAAAGACGTGACTTTAAAACTTCAATTGGAACAACTGTGCATGGGAGATTTTTTTGTTGGTTGGAATTATAACTGTCTACAAAAACATTACAACAACCATTAGCAAAATTGTTGGTAGACAAATTTGAAAATCGAGAGAGCCAATTATTAGAAAATAGTATTGTATCTGCTGCAATGTTTTTGGATCCTCGATTTCAGTGTTTGATGATACAAGAAAATATATTTAATGCCATCAATCACTTAAAACAATTATTTGAACATGCCGACAAACTTTTTACCAGCAGCAGCAGAATGTTTGCTGAAAGTTCTACTTATTCAGTAGAATTAACAAATGAAATGGATACTACAGAACCCACAAATATTAGTATTGATCAATTATTAACAGTACATAAAAAATGTAATTAAAATAGAAACATATGTATTTAAATATGTAATAAAAAACAAAATATGCACCAAAATATGCATAAAAAAATCACATTTTAGAGAAAAAATAGGTCCGATAGCTCCCTTCCAGCATAACTGGGATGCTGCTTTTACTATCTTTTAACATTTGAAAACTGACTCAAATCGCTCAATTGTCTCTATCAACAAAAAAACTAAGATGGTATAGAGAAGCACTTAAAACCAGGGCTGGAAATCACGGCGATAATTTGAGTGGTACGTTTCGGTGGTACAGACAAAGTTTCG
>JANSTW010070861.1:0-10335 GCA_027564275.1 Diadocidia ferruginosa | reverse complement strand
GTACTTAACCATCCAAAAAATATTTAACCCGACGGATGGTTAGTGCTCAGTTTCTCTGTGTACAAAATACAAACTTTAACCTCTTTCGCTTCGAAAGAGGGTCAAGCGCCGCAAACTCCCGAACAAACCCTGTTCAGGGGAAACTCCCTACCATCCTGTAGATATTAGATACCAACCTCCATATTATACATTATATAATAAAAGTTAATTAAATTTGTCTGTGAGAGAGTTTGCCAGACCGTGTGTATATAATTATATAGATATCGAATTAATTTTAAGTTCAAAACAATTATTTTATATAATTTTTGTTGTTGAAAAAAAACTAGTTTTCATTTATAGACAAATAAAACAAGAAACAAATATTTTTAATAAAATATTTATAAATGCAAAATATTGCAATTGTAAAGGCGTACACATCAAGTTAGTTTACACACATGCAAAGGGTTTTATAATTTGGAGTAAAATCATTGTCTCAATGGGGCGCAATTTTAGACTCTATAGTCTATATATTAGGAACTATATTATTTATTATGTCATACGGATGAACCTACAGCAAGTTTCCGAACCATGCGTCAATCGCATTTAAAAGTTAAAATAAAAAAAAAATTGTTCACTTGAACTCGACAGCTGTTCTTTGCTGTAACTCTTCAACGGTGTAAACACACTCAATTGCAACCATTCAATAAAAATATCATATTTCAATATTTTATGATATTTTAAAAACAAAACCATTTTTTTTAACCACAATACAACAAAAAATATTATTTCTCTTCAATAATATGGTGACAGATAGCAGTGCAGATCATTGTATGTCCTTTACTCCGAAATCTATAATGTTGGTTTATATTATTATATAGGTACTTATAGCCATTAGTGACCAATACGCCGAAATCTACAATTTATTGTACATGACTTCTGAACAAACTTATAAAGAGCGATCACATATTCATATATAAATCCTTTTTGTTATTTGATTTTTTAGCAGACATATCTATAGTGAAAATATCCTGTTTTAATCACATTCATTCAAAATAAAATAGTTTAAACAAAACATGCATATGATATATAGTGTAGAACTATAGAGGTATATACTAGAAGAAAGTATAGTAAAAAATAGAGGTACTAACTAGTTGGAACTTATTTTTGTGGTGAATATTTTTTTCTATACGTTTTTCCATATAAAAATTTAAATTCACCTCAAATTGTTGTTGTTTTCTGTACAAAATGCTTATTTGCCACGAAATTGCGTATTGTAGCGACTCTTTCTTCTAGTACCCCTAATATAGTGAATAATAAAAATAAAACATAAAAAATCTCTGATATCTTGTCGTTGTCACCAAACAGATATAAAACTTTAAACTAGACAAATAATTAAAAAAAAAACATCAACCAATCCCATGTAGATTTGGCATTTTTATATACACGTTTGTGTTTTTTTGAATTTCAAACATATCGTACTTTTAGGAATACATACATTCGAGAATTTCTGTAATTTGTAACAGTCTGTAAAAACATTTTTTTCCTTCTAATATATAAGATACACAAATATATGACAGATGTCACATATATGCTTTCTTATATGTACTGCAAATATGACAGTAAGTATGCACAACTAAATGTTTTTGTGATGTTTGGAAGTATAAACAATAAACATATATTATATAAAGCTCGACTAGCTGCAGGTCACAATTTTACATTTGGGTAATATTTCAAAAGTTGTTTGTTTTTCCTAAAATGTCCTAGTAAAAAGTGCTATAAACTGTAGAGATAAACTTATTGTATATTTCTTTAATGAGGAGCTGGTATTTTTTAAACCAATTTGCAAGTTTTAAATTGCTCAGAATAAATAAATTAAATAAAAGTTAAAAATACGAATTGACTTCTCATAATAATATGTCAAAATAACATTAGTTTTTCATATTTTTCAATTGCTTATATAGTGGCCATTCTCTTGTCACGGATATTACGTTTGCACAGATTTTTTTTTAATGATTTACAGTTGAAAAACATGTAATTTTTTTTTTGTGACATTTTGTTTACTCTTTTTTATATTTACGAAAACTGCCATAAAAATTATTTTTAAAAACTAATGTTATTTTGACATATAATTATGATAAATCAATTCGTATTTTTAACTTTTATTTAAATTTAATTTAATAATTTTTAATAGTACAACATTTTTGAATTTATCAATTTATTTATAAAAAAATGATTAACAAATCTCAATAATAAGAAATACAAAAAAATACAATTATTTTCAGCCATATATGGTAAATCGACTTATTGTTTTTTAATTGTGAAAATAATTGGCTAGACGTTGTGTGTTATATATTTATTATAGATTTATAGATTTTAATAGTATTTGATTTTAATAAAATTGTTTTGTTTATTGGACAATTTTTTTTTTGCACATTAATATAGTTAATTTTCATAACTCATATTATGTGCAAAACAACAAACTTTTTTTTGTTATTGATTTTTAACACCAATTTTTATATGAAAAAGTAGCGTCGCGTCATATCGTTGCTTTTTTTTTAAATCTATGCCGCTTTATATGATGAAAAGTTTTGTGGTTTTTGACATATCTCATGTATACCTAGTTTTTATAGTAGACAGATACCACTATTATTATTTTTTGTACATATATAAAATATTGTACGAACAAAAAGCTTATCTGAATTTATTTGTATAGTTACATAAAAATATTGATGCACTATAGTTTTTTTTAAACGAATAAGCGAATTATAATCTGACGCAAAAAAAACAGTCAACAGTCCTAATAGTATATAAATAGAGTTTCATTGGAATAAATAGTTTAACAGATCAATAATGAAAACTATATGACACTTTTATTTCCTGCCCAAAAACTGTTTTAGTATATTCATATAGTGGAAAAAATAGACATTTTACAATATTCATAAATAACAAACAAAATCATATAAGACAGTTCATCGCATCATCTCAGCCTTTACTCCGCATAGCGTGGAGCATATGGATGAGTGCTCCCATACAAAAATTGTTTGTATCTTTTAGATATATAAAAGATGTGGTAAGTAAATATGTTGATGTTTTTATTAATTTCTCAATTTGGTTAAAATAACTAGATGAGGAGGATATTTAAAAAAAAAATCTAGAGTACACTTTCAGTTATCAAAAATAAAATAAAATGGCTGGATTAAAAATGGCCGAAACCAAAATTTTAAATCGACCAAATTTATGAATTACTTTTCGAGGATGCAGATTTAATTTAATATAAAAAAAAGGAAAACAAATATAAAATAGTAAAAGTATAACTTGCAGTTCCAATTTAATCAGATATCATAAAACACATCAAATCCTAATATAATATATTATGTACAATATGATCATTTGACCTAAATTAATGCTTATACCACAATAATCTCTATTACATTATGGCAGTGTTTATTTTTTGTATAAAAGCAAAAATATTATGAAGATACAGGTAAATGGTTTTTTTTAATTATTTAAAAAAATTTAAAAATTTACAATATGTGCGGCATATAATGCAACATAAACTATAGTCCTATATACCATATTATATATGTTCAACATAAGTTTGCATTTTATAATACGAAAAATCATCCAATTTAAATATATTATTGAAGAAGTTATAAGTTTAGCTCTGGCAGTGTAACTATTGTATATTATTTTACAAAGAAAATAGTAATTTAGTTACTGGCAGGTGTGCGAATTAACTAATTTATATTTAGATAGAAGAGTTTTTTCTCGCATTTATTTTTTGCCGGTTTTTTGTTGCTATTAAATGTACTTGTGTATGTGTAGGTTCATTCCAGATGAAGGTCATATTATGTCTTAAATTTTTTTTTATAAAACTAAAAGGATTAAACATTTTTTTTTAGAAATTTTATAATTACTATACATAAGTATTAAACTTTAAATAAATGTCCAATTTAAGTCTTTTTTGAATCCCGTATTATATATAGATAAATAGTTGTACATATGTTATGTGCGTGACAATTATGTGCGTAACGGAAGAAATTTGAAACTAAAGGAAGTTGTGAAAAAAAATGTTATATTTATTTCCTTTTATAGATCTGCTTATATGTTACGTCCAAAGTTAATAATGATGGAATATTATTCTATGATTTTTTTGGGTGACATGACATAACAACCAAAGACATAACTCCCAACCGTTTTAACAAGCTTTTTTTAATTCTAAAAAAAACATAGCAGCCAAAATATAAAACCATCGCTTTGTTTAAAATTTCTAGAGGGGAATTTTTTTAGCGATTTAAGCTTGTTTAAGCTTTATGTATTTGAGTGTTAAGTTCTGTAACTTTTTTGTCATGTGCGTAACAGCATACATTTTAGTTGTTAAAAAGAGTTATCAAACATTTGTACATTTGCAGGATTAAAGGTATGTTGATTCCCCATAAAAACAATTTTTTTAATAAATACAAAACAAATCCTTGCAACAAGTCCTATATGACTTCAACGTTATGTGCGTAACGCTGGAATGCGCATATATATACACACATTACATGTAATAATTTTACGAATAGCTCCGTCAAAAATATAATCAGCAATACGTAATATTTTTTATCCTATTATTATATTATTGGTGTGTATGCCTTATATAGTTACTACACTTTTGTTCGGAAGAAAACGGACAAAACTATAAGAAAATGCAACGTATCAAGGTAAGTCAAATTTGAAAAAAAAACTTTATATATTATAGGTATAGGAATATTACCAATACATGAAGTGCAATTACTGGATACCTAGCTATATAATATATAAGTACGCAATGTATATAAAGAAGCCAGGTGCCTGGTGCATAATTATATATTTGAGATAGGTATATTATGTACAATATATTATATATACATAAATAGAAAATTTTATCTCCTCTATATACGATTAAAGTGTATAATAATAAAAAATCAAAGTTTAAATTTTTCATTTATTTAAATTTGAACATTGAAAGTTTAAAAGCTTATACATATACACTTAAAAGATGCCAAATTTTTCTTTAAGTTAAAAAAATATGTTATCTATAGTTATGCCATTTTTTAATTATGTTTAATAAATGATTAAATTTGGAGACGTATAGGAGTATAGCATAAATCGATAAAATGGACGAATTGATTTGAAGAATCTTAATTATTTTGATAAGTTTAGTACTTAAATTTGATAATTCTGTAATGAACAAGATGGTAAGATTATATATATAGAAAATCTAAATATTTTAAAAGATTTTATGATTTATCTGCGTACTGATGCAGGAGTATAAAGTTAGAAAACTTTAATAAAAATTCCATATACATTATAACATTACATATGTCTTTTAATAATTTTATTTATTTAAGTAAATTTAATAATATGAATCAATAATAAAATACTCAACCTTGCTTTCTTGACATAAAAACGTATAATCAATAAATTTTTTTTAAATTAGAGTTTCGAATTTAAAAAAAAATAAAAATTATTATTATTATTGGGTGTATAATTTATATGTAAAAGCATTTACATCTGGTAATAAACAAATCTATGCTATCATACTGAAAATTTAATATTATATAAAAAAGCTCGACTTATTGGAGTGAAAATAAAAATAATAAATTAGTCAAATCAGCTTTTTTAAATAAATCTGCTTTTTTAAATTAATTTCTACCCTATATCTATTTCATAAGATATTTTTGAAAATTATTATTTTGTTTTCTATCTTTGTGCAACAACAATATATGTGCGACTATTGTATTATAAATATATAGAGGAAAAAACATATTCGCATGAAACTTCCTTCATTAAATCATTTTATGCAGTTTGTACCTATATATTATGCAGTGCTCAAGTATAAACTGTGTACACTTTACTGCTTTAATCTATAAAATGGGTAGATTTGTACTCTATTATACATACAATAGAAATAGGTAAGGCCGCACATATTATATAATATTAAATAGAAAATGCATCCACATAATATTTTGAAAATAGATGTTAAAGGAAACCAGTAATAAGCAGCATAAAATTACGCACAATATTTTTATAGTTATATATACATATATATATATGTATATATATATAGGAACATTTTATGAAAAAGGAAAATAAACTGAAAAAAAATATAGGCAATGTGGATGGATTGAGGTACAATATGTTCGTTTTATACACGAATCATATGTATTATAATATTTTATACTATATATGCAATATGCATATATAATAGAAAATGAATTAAAGCTAGATTCTATATTTATTTATTCAAACAAATCTCTAACAAAACAACATTACATAGAGCACGCATAAAATGATTAAAAAAAATGTAAAAATTTCATAAACTTTTTATATTTTTTTTTATAGGAAAACAACCTGCATTAAATTTCAATAAGCTTTTGTACCAACCCCTTCCGCCATATAGGTATATATTATATATACATGTTTATTTTATTTATATATACATAAAATACGCGGTGGCGAGCTGTTTACTGTCTTAGCAGGCGCCTAAATAGATAGCACAAGTAATAATCGGATTCTAGTAGTTATTTTCTTGATTATGTATTAATGTGTTATTAGCTAATTCATCATCGTGTCCTTAATCCAAAGCGTTATTTCTACAAACAAAAATTAGCCCGCAAGTCGATAACTTTTATATGTTGAAAATTTAAAAAAAATTATATAAAATATAGTTAATATATGCTTGGAGCGAAACTGATGTTGAAAAAATTGAAATAATGATAAGGCGTAGAAAGTGGAACTGGATTGGACATACTCTGCGAAAACCGAGTAGTGATATAGCAAGAGTGGCGCTAGAGTGGAATCCACAAGGTTAACGCAGACCAGGACGACCCACGTCTAAGAGTAAAGGACCAGATGATGATGGATGATGATGAAAATATAATTTAAGGAAAAATTTAATATAATTTAATAAAAAAAATTGATTGGTTTTGATGTGTCTGTTTTTTTTAATTCTTTGGTGTAATCCCAAAATTATATTGCACAATATAAGCCTAATAAGGTTAAAATACCAAAACTTACCATTATTCCATGAAAATGTCTAAAATATTGAATGATTTTCATTATTTTAAAATTTTTATTGCGAGCAGCAGAGCTTATATATTGACATAAAACCCAAAGAAATAACTCGCATACAAAAACCGATAAAATTTCCCATCTAAAAATTAGAAACAAAGCGATGGTTTTACGTTTTGGCTGCTACGTTGATTTGTTAGAAAGCAAAAAGCTTGTTACAGCTTTCGGACGTTATGTCTTTGGGTGTTATTTCATGTCACCATTGGCTAAACCGCTAGCCACTGATAATATGATATATATGGAAAATTCATATATAACATAGTACATATATATAGTGACATGTATATTGTATATATCTTATATAATATAATCAATAACTCGAAATCCACTTAAAATGATGTGTATAAATGTTGGAAGTATATTTTTATTTATTATTATTTTTTTTATTTATATTTTTGTGCTCTACTGTATTACATATTATATTTTTTGTGAATATTTTGTAAATAAAAAACAACAAATGGGTAAAAGAGTACTACTGTGCAGGTAATTTAAAATATATGCTGCCTACATATAGTGGAATTTGCGTATGTTATATTTATTAATCGTCCCCTTTTTATTTTTATATATGAAATGTTCACAAGCAATGTTCATACATACAGATAGGTATTAAATAAATATATATTAGATAGTATATAGCTAGTTAAAATGCGTATTTATAAGTACCTAATAATAATATTTTACAATATTATTTGATTTTATATTTAAAAAATTGATTGGAGATTTATTATTAGCAGAACAAATGATGTGTTTACTTATACCTATATAATATAATATTTAAAAAAATAAAATATTGCCTGAAGGTCTTATATAGTTTATCTATTTCCAAATACAGTGTAAAACCCGCCCCACTGATCACCAAAAACTATGGCTAGTGCAAGTTGGTGACAGCACTCCCACCCTTGATATAGACAGCAATGAAAAATCATGGTATCAGAAAGAAAATTTGTAAAATGGTCCTTATATGCTCTCTTGCTTTGGAGTAAACGACACGATGATGACCTATATACAAATTATACACACATATTTTTGGTTTAAATTAATTAAAAAAACTCAACCATACGCGCATTAAATTCTAAAAATTGTTTGTACTAAAAGATGAGAATATCTCTCTTTTTAGTCGAAAAAAAAACACAATTCGTTCAATCACATTTAGAAAAATGGTAAAAATTTAGTTAATAATTACTTTTTATTTTTAAGTAAATTTTTTAAAAGTTATTATATTTATATGTTAAAACATTCATATGTCTTCCCTGAAACAAATTTGCGTGGAGCTTCGCTTTTATAAACTTTTTAAAAGCTTGCAATGGGCAAAGTAAAAGAATTTTCCTAAAATCTTGCCAACAAAATTAAATTTTATATAAAATTTAGACCAGAATTATACTATAATCTGCAGGAGCAATTTTTTTGTTTTTAAACTTATAATCAAGTACAAAGGAGTGGTCTGATCAGGAGCGACTAGCGAGGTGATTGAATCAAATTCGACATCGAATTTTGAAAAACGATCGAAAATCCAGGAACAAAAGCTATACTATAATTTTTTGATTATAATTTTCGATCAATTTGAATCACCTCGCCTCTGGATATTTTTGTAAAAATATTAAGTTGTTTTAATATTGCTTTCATATATAAATAGAAAAAGTTTTTGCTAAGTTTGATTTTATTCTTTAAAAATAATTAACTATATGAAAGTTTATATTTAAATATGTTCCTAATTTCACTTTTGCTGCTGCATGCTCAAAAAATCTATACCACTCGCCACTAAACTGGTACCAAAATTCAAAATTTTGTCATTATCGATACCACAAACATCCTTCTTGCGTTATTTTTGGCTTTGCCCAAAAAACCGTTGAGATAATTTACATCTCGCATATTATGTGGTTAGTGGTTTTTTACATTGCAATTTGAAAGACATATTTTGGTAGAATGCGGCTGAGCTGCCATTTATATATACATTACATTTTAGGGGGTTATTTTGATAATTTTTTATGTACAATATATATACCATATTTTAAATATAAATTACCTTAAATAAAGCTGCTTTGCATTCAACTCTATATATTATATACTGTAAATTGTACATAAATGTAGGTTTATTCTATATACTATATATTCTATGCTATATATAATAATTTTTACCCTATTATATATAAGGGAAAATGTTTCTACTGTATGTATATGTGTATATAATGTATATACAACCCCACAGTTCAACGAACTGTTGTCTTGAAGCACATGCGTTTGTATATAATACATATAGAGCGATGTACAAAGTAAAACGAAAAACAACACACAACAAAAAATCGCATTTTCAACCCTTAAATAAAAACGCCATAATGCGAAATATGTTTTTTCGTATATATTAATATTAGGGTAGGTTATATCAATAATGTAGTTTTTGTGTTATATATACTATAAAATAAACATATTATACATGAAATGACAACATATAGTAAATTGCTGCGCCTTTAATATACGAAAATGTGTGTACATAATGTGGAGAAAGCTTTAAACTTATATATTAATAAACATTGCATTATGAATTAAATTTTGCGATGCATTATGAATATAAGCTTTATTTTTATTAGGTTAATTTCCAAAATATTTTTAGGCTGGGGCGCTCAAAAAAGATATACATCTATATACCAGATACTTAAAGTTAAAGTTAAGTAAGGTTAAAAAAGCTTTGGTTCTCAAGCTGACGAAGTTATAGAACAGAAACCAACAGCATCATATATAATTAATAATTATATAATTAATTTTTTTAATAGATTCTCTATACAATAGGGTTTAATATTAAAAAAATATAAACAAATATATAACAGATAACACAATGTAGTTGTACGACTTTAAGTTTTACAACGATCCAAAATTCACCTATATACAATGTATATAATTAAATTTTCCTAAAATAATAATTAAGTCCAAGAATTCTTACTTATATATAAATGTATACCAATAAGTGTTGCTTAATTATACGTTGCCCCATAGTTTGGTTGTATTCAAAAGAGTATTTCCTCGACTACAAGAAATTTAAGATTATATGGATTTTTCAGCAGCCCATATACGTCTTTATGCAGATGTTTGGTTCATACATAAGCCAGTAGCTCATTTTTTTTAATTTATTTCAATAATTTTAACCCTTAAAAGCGAAGTCTACCTAGCGAGGATAGTGTTTTACTGCTTTATTTGCATCTACACTTTCTCTACTATATTTTATTTTGTATATAAGAAAATACAATATTTCCAAAAGCTATTTTGATT
>JANSTW010070850.1:0-10335 GCA_027564275.1 Diadocidia ferruginosa | reverse complement strand
AAAATGGTCCCTATGCTCACACGCTTTGGAGTAAAGGACACGATGATGATGATGATGATTATATATATAGTTAATATATATATTTCTAATAGTTACACAATTTCATTAAAAATTACCGCTAATAACAAGTATATATGTATATATACATTATATATATAGACTATAACGTTAAAGCTGTATATAGAACTGTAATCTTTTAAGTTTTTGTTTTTAAATCTGTTATTAAAAAAAAATAATTATTGTCAATCAATATGCCTATATATAGTTTGCCTACATATATTGTCAATGAATCCAAAAATCTTTGGCTTTGACAATTGACAGAAATATATAATATACAAAAAATATAGGTATACATTCTAGAATCTATATATTCTAATAAAGAAGTTAGATCTATAAATATATTTTTGTATTGTATTGTATAAGGGATGTTTGTTTGAATCAGCACACAGATAGAAAATCAACTAATCAATAAATTATACAAATTGATATACTTGAAAATTTTTGTATTATATGTAATTTAATCCAATTATTATCATATTAGTAAAAAAAATCTGGTAGATTTAATTTAATTAACATAATAAAAATTAAATAAATTAAGGCGCAATAATCAGTTATTTCAATTCAAGTTTCTGCAAAATGTTTAATAAATGTTTTGCTTAGTTTGAAAAAAATCTGATTTTATAAGCCAAGTTCACTATATAAACATTTTTTTTTATATTGACTGACACAAATTGTTTATTAAACACAGTTTGTTTAGTATGCCGCCTAGGTAAGTTAATTTTTTTTTTTTATTTGCATAACTCATAAAAAGTATAAATACTTATAACTAAGTTTTCTTTATTAATATGTTAATATGGTATCGACCATCGGTATCAATTTTTTTTTTATTCCGGTTGCACTAAACGACACGACAACAAAAAAATGGAATAAAATCGATTAAAATCGATTCTTTTTGTTGAGTAAACGCACCCAATTTTATTTTAATTATTTTATTATTTTTTATTGTTTGATATTAAGATTATAAGATTATAATTTTTTTTTTAAATAGTCATATTAGATTACTGAAAGAAATAAAATGCTCCTAAAACATAGGCAGATTTCGTTGCAAATTTTTTGTATATTGTTTACTTATTTCGTGAATAATAAATTAAAAAATTAAAATAATAAATTAAAATAATAAATTAGCATACATTGGCCTTTTTTCGTTAAATAAATTCTACGTTTTTCAGGCAACACTACAAAAATCATATATTATCTATTTTCTTTATTTTTACTATTAACAATTACATAAGTGGTAAGGCTCCACCATAATTTGTTATCACTAATTTCTAATTTCTATACCTTACTTAGATAAAATCGCAATTTAAAAAAATATCAAATGTAAACAACTTACCTGTGGGACGATATATTCCTCAAATCATAATTTCACTATATTTGCACTCTAAAATATAGTATATACCTTTTATTTTACGTTTTTTCTATTTTTCCTTTAAAAATTATTTGAAATAAGACAGAAATGCGACCTTCAAAAATAATCTGTATTGTGTTGTTTACGTTTTTTTTTACAAAATATGATGGCAACTATTATATTTAGCATACTTTAACGACACAAAATTTAAAATATTATTTCATACAAAAGTGTAGATTCCTTTAATTTCCAATTTCCGTGATTCTAGTGTTGCTTCCCCATGTCTTAAAACTGTTGAAGTTACAAAAATATCTCCATTCATTGCTGTAAATTTGCTAATAAATAATCATAAAAACATTTTAAAAAAAATCAATCTGACAAAAAAATGTACATATCAAAATTCAAAAGCTTACTGTTTTCTCTCTGTGCACGTAATGAAATACTGACATATAAAACAAAAATCAGTAGTGGATGGTAGTGGGCATTATTTTGATTAAACTGCGGGGAGATAAGATATATTTTACCAAATTTTCGTAATATTTATTTCAAAACCTGTAATAAAATAGTTATATTCTTTTTTTTGGTAAAATATTTTCTGAATGCTCAAAAATGTTATCCCGGTTAACAATTAATAGCGGCTAGATATCTGCTAGCATAGTCCGATAGCATTGCACAGAAAAAAATCCACTTTTTCCTATTATATATGTTAGAAAACCCAAAAAAGTAAAGTCTTCGAATATAACATTTTATTTTAACAGCCAGAATTTTAATTATTCAATTTTTAGGAATTTAAATTTTTGAAAATGTCCCGGATCCATTTTACGCCTGGTGGGATAAATCTACTACATTTTATGATTGTGAACATCGTAAAAAATCCAAAACCAAAAAAAATTGTATGTAATTTTTTTATGTAATAAAATATAAATAATTAAAAACAAAAATGATTTTGGGGTATTATTTTAAAATTTTAAAATTTTAAAAATATATATTCTTGGTGTGTGAGTGATGTACAACAATATGGCATCATCAGAAAAATATGGGTTTGCAACCGTATTCTCGGACTTGGTTCCCATCTGAAATAATATTGCAAGTAGCGATTTTTTATATGAAAACTAGACGCTGCCGTAAGCTTCTCGTTTTTAAACTATTTTTTTCTTTATCTTGTAGCTATAACTTGTTCGACTAGTTCGGACAAGTAATTGTTAACCCAGGTTGGCAAGATATACAAATTATAAATTTTAATAATGCGTATAATTGTTTATTTAGTCAGATATAATAAAGAAGATTCTCGCTTGCATTTTCTTCTTCAAGTTTAAGTGCCTTATATATCCAGAGAGTATATACTATATATAGCATTTATTATTCTAAATACATTTCGCTACTGATTTAACCATCCACCTATCTATTTTTTTTTTCAAAATCTAATGATACATTATCAATCCGTTTGCATATAATATATAACTCTATATATAAATACATCAAAATGAAATATAATATAAAACAATAAACATATAATAAGCATTTGTATAAATATATGCCCATCTATATGTATCTATATGTACCTACTACTGTGAATATTAATAATTAATATGCTTGCTGTGTTACCTGCCAGCCAGAGTATTGATACAAAACAAAATGTTGAATAAATGATGATTCCTAAATGGGAAAGGCAAATTCCAAAGTCAACCCGTTAACTATAATGACAGATTTTCCTCTATATATAAATATTAAATGAATGAAAGATATACGTAATATATATCTATCCTTTTACAATAATAGTATCCATCCAGTTTATAACTCTATATATTATATAATAATAGTTTTATTTATCTTGAAATTTATAGAGAAAGAGTTGCATCCACAATTCACATAAAATAACATTCATAATACTTTAACTAATTAAGATAAAGGGAAGTTTAAATACAATTTTCATTTATATAATTTATAATATTATATTATAGTCTTATGCGTCAAAATAAACCATATATATAGTAATATAAATTATATTACCCTCTAAATTATTAAATTTCTTTATATTATTATATATTATATAAAACACAAGAATAAGCAAGTTTTCCTTTCCTCCAATTTTGTGTCTAATTTTCTTTTTTGTTATAAGTTGACATTGACACATTCGACACATACTTATAAACTTCAATATTGTTTTTTCCTTTATATAAGTGAGAGTTTGTACCTATAAATACTTATTATGGGGTAATTGCGAGAAAAAATTATAAATCAATTTCTTAATTGCTTAGTGTAAATTATTTGTGAAGTGGGATTGAAGCGGTTTCCACGCAAAAAATGAGAATGGAAAGAGCAATGAAAACTGAAAGTTCACTGCAAAAAATTTAAACTGGCATTTTTCTTGAGATTCTCAAATCATATATTATTTTTATAGTGAATTGAAGGAACATAATTCAAAATAATAATAATATGTATAATGTATATATTTAATTATATTTAATGTTTTCCATTTTATAATAAATAAAGAAAATAATTTATTATTATATAATTATATATGTATGTTGTATATGTGCGTAAAACCAGGAGGATATAATTATATATTTCTTAATAATTCTTCTTTTATAAATATTAATTTATATTTGATTGGTTTATTTTACTTATTACTTTCGAATAATTATTTTTATTGAATATTTGATAACGAGTGGACAACTTTGTCAATGTTTTTGGTACCAGCCAATCAGCGCTTGTTGTTGGTACCATTTCAAATTTACAAATTTTTGTCCACTCGCTATAAAAATTTTTTGTTGAGGTGTATGAAATTATATCACAAAAATTAGTTTTATATACTGGTAAGCGTCTATTTCAGCTGATTCCATTCTCATTTGTAGAAGTTTTGTACCAATAAGTATAATTTCGCAATCATGCATTTTGGATGTGTAAGACTATATAGTTCTTGCTACACTGTGCTATACATGTTACATTCGAATTTTAAATTTTAAATTAAATTGGTCGTTTTTATATAAAATATTATACCTTATAAAATTCAGTGTGACAGGCAACCAACAACAATGTACCATTTTTCTTAAAATATAGAACTTAAAAGTAACAAATGTACTTTTCCAATAATAACAATCAATGTAAAAGTCCTATTTATATTTAATAATAATATGCGGACTCCCACAGGATCATATTATTACCTATATAATTCATTTACTCGCAGATGTAAAGAAATTTATATAAAAATCAATCAAGATGCATGTATACAAATCTCACAAGCCACATAGCTGCCAAAAGTCACAATAACTTAAACTCGCGTTCAAAAAGTTTAAAAAAAGTTTTTCATTTTTCACTCGAAATATTGTTATTAGCAAAGCGATTAAAATAAGTGGAAAAACGTATATACCAGTTATACATATATACAATTCTTCTTGGTTTAAGTATTATGAAAATGTTAAATTTTTAATATGCACTTTGTGCTATTATAATATAAAGAACTATAATATAATAAAGTAAATATATTCTTATGATTTATGGTGTTTGAATTAAAACAGTCTGACATTCATAAAAAATGTATTTTTATATGTACGAATAATATATAAAAGACATCATTAATTTATGTCAAAATTGGAAAACTGTAAAACCGATTATTGATATTAACCCCAAATTATCAAATTATATGCATTAATATTTAAAACTGAAATATATCTAAACAAATTCAAAACCTAAGGAAAGGGGCCCCAAACTTTCAAAATTTCGTGTTTTACGGTATGTTATGTCAAAAAAATCCGTTGCGCGGCAATTTTAATTTGATACATCTAATTATGAGTAGAGAATGGAATAGGCAATAAAAAACGTGGTTTTAGGCACTTAAAAAAATTAGGCACTAAACACTATAAAAATAGGCAAAATAAAAAACCGAAACTTTAGTATAGAAAAGCTTTTAATTAAAGAAAATGTTACTTTTAAATTTCTATTTGGCAGTTGTGACGTTTTTCGGGATAATTGATTTTATACTGTAAAAATAGTTCTAATTAAAAAGATGTCAATATTGCATATTTAAATGAGTGATGTCCGAAAATTTTATCATATAGACAATAGACTAACCATTTCAAATTTGATTAATAAAATTGTTTTTTTTTTATTTTATTGCCCTCTTCACAATTTTCTTAGTTGATTTTAACTTCAACAACTTTAAATACCGTCAATAATGCGGTAAATCTTGACAGCACTAACCCATAGTAAGTTGTCATTTTGTTATTATCAGTTGTGGTAGCGATTTAATACCAGCAGATTTTTTGTTTTTAATTTTTTACCTGAACACCGATTTTAAGGATGAAAAATTTACAATAGATATAATTTCATCAACTTTCGAAAATAATATTTTCGTTACCTTATGTTGAGATTCTTTCAATTATATGAAATAATTGAATAAACCATCATATATTTTCGTTACCGTTGTTTATTTAGACAAAAAAAGGCAATTAAAAATTAAAAGAGGCAATAAAAAACACTTGATTTAGCCATAAAAAATTAAAAAAGCAATTTAAGAGTTACTGATACCAATGCAGTGGGTAACTTTGATGCACGTTTGAGCGCTCATCTTTCGATGAAATGTTATAATTTTTTTTACTGGCATTGATAAATAAAATAGAAAGAGGGTGGAAGAAATGCTTTTTTGAATATTTTTTTTGGGATTTTTTAATATTAAAAAAACCAAATGTGAACTTTGGTGCATGTTTCAGAAAAATTGGTTTAAGAAATTTTAAAAATTTTAGTTTTATTATTTTAAAAATATTCATACCAACATCGTGGAATAGAGTTTTTTCCCAAATTTTATTTTGAAATTTAATTATAAAAATTTTTCTATGAGTTTGACACGAAAAAAGTAGTATTTTTTTCTTTGTTTACATTATTTGTACTAGTAGTTCAGGTACTCACCGTTAATCGCCACCTGTCAGTGACAGAGAGCGTTAATATCATAGTACACTTCTGTCAAACTAAATTTTTTTTTTTAAATTTGATTGTGCGAGCTTACATAAAATTCAATATAATAGAAATGTTGTTAACTGAAAACTGAAGAGTGAAAAATGGACTCAATTGCGAGAGCGCCCATACACGAAAAAAACACAATTTTTTCTTTTTTTATATTATTTGTACTAGTAGTTCCGCTACTCACCGTGAATCGACACTTGTCTATGATAGGGAGCCTTAAGAATATGGTTTCTGATCTTTTTTCCAATAATGTTCCTCTTTGCAAATTTATTTCACATAAAAAAGTCAATCTTTGGTCCAATAAAGAAATTCAGAAAATTGTGATTAATAGAGATATTGCTCATGGTAGTTGGAGGAGATCCGGCAATGCATAAATGATTGAAATACATTTTAGCACTTAAAAGCTATACATTTGGATGGTGCTCAGTGGCGTTTTGGGGATTCAATAATTTTCCTAGAAGTCACTAACGAAGAATTTCACGAACTGATGTCTCATGAGAAATGGCCTAAACATTTGAACACTGAACAGAAAAGTATAATTTTACAATTTACTAGTTTTGAATTTGCTACTTAAGCGCATTATATAAATGTGGATCGAATTTTATTGTTTAGGTTGTCCCAGTGGACTGATGATGGAAATCGCCTTATATTCTTAAGTGCTACTTAGTATAACTCTTGTTGATAGTAAAATATCAAAATTATATTTGAACTCAGGTGACCGTATAGATGTATTTTATTTTTGAAAATTAAAATTTACCAATTTTACAGCTCGATAAATTTGAATAATTAGGTATTAGTTATTATTTTTATAATTTAATTAAAAATATATGACCGAAACAGCTCGATAAATTTGAAATTAAAAATGCAATGCTTAGTGTATGTTTTAAAAAAAATAGTTGGTCTAAAACGAAACCAAAGTATATAATTTTTAACACATGTTGGGAGATTAATTTTCGTATATTTTAGTACTTTTTAACACAAAATTTCGCGGCAATTTTAGCTCAAAACTGAACAAAAAAATTGTAAGTCAAAATTTGTGTATTTGTGCAACCCCCCTATTATGAAGTTCTGGTCCACTAGACATTATCATCGTATGCATAAAAAAGCTAAACTATTTCACAGTTTTATATTGAAATTGTTGTTGCTTTTTCAACACACGCTGATTCGCATTGCAAAAACTACCGTGCGTCCTATTAAAACGTTATTAGAATAGACGCTGATCAGACGCTGTTGTATGGAAATTCAGTGTCTGAACGCCGGCGGCGTTACAATGCAATAATGTCTATAAAATCTAATGCTACGGGATTGATGAATGATGAAATACCTATAAAGTTCTTAAAAATTATCCTACCCATATTAATACCGCATATAACGTATGTATTTAATTCTATTTTTAAATATTCTATATTTCCAGCGGAGTGAAAGGTTTCAAAAATTGTGCCGAATTATAAGGTTAGCAATCCAGCCAAAGTTGATGATTATAGACCAATAAGTTTGCTGTCGCGTTTTGTCGAGAGCTTGGGAAAGGATAGCAAATGAGCAATTGTTACAATATTTGCATAATAGTAAACTACTTTATTCTAAACAATCCGGATTTCGTAAAAAACATAGCACGACAACAACTTTAATTGACTTAACAAACACAGCTTACTCGAATCTTGATAAAAAACAACAAACATTGCTTCTATTCCTAGACTTTTCCAAGGCTTTTGACAGAATCGATCATGACAGACTTTTAGGCAAATTGGAATATAATTTTAATTTTGCTCGTTCTGCTGTTAGTCTTATGAGGTCATATTTATCAAATCGTTCACAGATGACGGTCGTCAATGATATTTTTTCTAATTTAGCATACATTTCTTCTGGTGTTCCGCAAGGGTCTGTGCTTGGACCACTTCTTTTTAGCATGTTTATTAATGATTTACCATTAAGTCTGAAATATTGTGATGTACATTTATTTGCGGATGATTGCGTAATTTTTAATACTACCAAAGATTCTCAAGTCAATGATTGTGTCAAAGAGATGAATTTTGATTTAAATAGTATTCACACCTGGTCTATTGAGAATGGTCTTTATCTTAACCCATCCAAATCCAAAGCTTTATTAATAAGCTATAAAAGTGTTGACACCTCAATAATACCAGCTGTTGCAATAAATAATGTTACGGTTCCGTACTGCAACACTGTAAAGTATCTAGGCATGATCATTGACTCAAGATTACAGTGGAGCAATCATGTAACATACATTTGTGGTAAAATATATGCTGGTCTTCGTAGACTCTGGAATTTATCCAATAGTACGCCTCGTAAAACACGCTTGTTGCGTAAAATCTCTTCTTGTCCTACATATAATGTACGGCGATATTGTTTACTGGTCTAGCCTTTGTTATGAAGATAAAAGAATACTTCAAGTTGCATTCAATTCATGTACGAGGTATATATATATGGTATTCGAAGGTATGAAAGCATTTCTGCACATTCTACCAGGATACTTGGTTGTTCTTTAGATAATTTTATGAAGATGCGTTACTCTAAATTTATGTTCAAAATATTTGTTTCAAAAATACCTGGTTATATTTACGAAAAATTTATCGCTTTTCGATCAATACGATCATTTTTATTTGTTGTTCCAGAGCATAAATCTGGAATCAGGAACAGGTCATGTTTAATTTTCATGATTCCGAATTGGAATTCACTTCCTATTGAAATTAAAAAGTCCAGAAATCTTAAAGAGTTTAATAAAAAATTGGTATTTATTTTGTATGATTTTAGTATTTGGTTCTGTAATGTACAATCTTTTACGCATTCATTGACTCAGCAGTAAGATTTTCTTTACACTACTTTGCCACTGTTAGGGAAATGGGATTCGCCTACTAGTTGATTTTTTGTGTGTCCCCATTTACGTTATTATTTTTTTTAGATTGAAATAATTTAATAATATTTTAAGTTACTTTGTTGTTAATTATTTCTATAAAATACGCGGATGCAAACAATACAACACTTTTAAAATAATATTTAATATTTGTACACATTATTTTTAAGTTTTTTATTAAACTTTGTGAACATTTAAAATGAATAAATAATAATAATAAGAATGATCGAGGCTGTTTTGCAGATGCTTTGTTCTTATGTCTGCACTATATGAATTTTATCCTTACATAGCAACCGACATATATGACTATACCGATATGTATGTAGCTTTTTTAAGCTACATATATTGTATCGATATGTCTAAAATTAAAACGTTTTTGATTTTAGTATCAGTTATCGTTGCAATTAAATATTATTCAACTTGAAAAAAAAACAATAATTTAACCATTCCGTATATAGAAATAAGGTCAACTCAAATTTCATAATTCTTATCTCAACGCAAAGAAATGTTTGTTGTAAACGTAAAAGTGTATAGGTAAAATATTTGCTATGCTAATTTGTACAACATTAAAATTTATGTATATACACTTTGTATACCGTAAAAAAATACCTTATTAAACATCAAGTGTACATAATAATAAAAAACGATATAATAATACAGAACACGCACAATATTATTACATATTGACTTACTCTACTCTATAATATCATGTATATGACGAATGATGTGATGACATCAATTTCATTATTTTGTAAAAAAAAAACGCGGATCATTATTACATATAAAACGAATATATTGTATAATAATGAAGAAAAAAACATGAATAATACACATTTGTATACGCATTAATTAAATAAATGTGACAAAACAATAAAATTTATTTTATATTTATATTCAAATGGTTAATCGAACACAAAAACAAGTGCATAAATTTTCTCTTTGTCAATATAAATGGTTGTTCAAACGAATTGTTTTTATTAATATAAAACAGTATAGCTTTGGTAATTTATATGATTGTTTTAACGAATAAATCGTGACGTTGCAGCATAAAAATTCATAAAATATGAGATATTTATGTCATATATTTGAATTTTAG
>JANSTW010070839.1:0-10337 GCA_027564275.1 Diadocidia ferruginosa | reverse complement strand
TGACGACTATAACTCTGACTATATCAAAGGTGGAGTGTTGTCAGCAACTCGCACTAGCCATATTTTTTGGTGATCAGCGGGGCGGGTTTTTTACACTATATGAGGAACCCTATCAGTTGGTGTCATATAGGCGGACCAACGGCTTTAATCACAATTATAGTAATGTAAAAAAAAAATATATTTATATTAATTCATTACAATTGTTTTAATAAATTTTTTTTTGTATAAAAAGTCCATAGCTTAATTAAAATAAAAAAATAGTCTAAAAAGCATTTTTTGACATTTTTTTTAAATATATAGTCATTATCAGTTAAAAATGTTTTCAAGAAGAATATACAATATTTTCGTTTAGACATAAAAATTTCATAACATTTAATAAATATTTCTGTGCAAGTGTGCATAGGGTAATCTCCATACAGTATTATATAATATAACTATATAGTTATATGTTTGTAATATATTATATATTTTGCCACTTTACACATGCAACAGCACATTGAAATTATAATATAATAATGCATTGTTTTGATTTTTACATTATATACCATAAAATTTGCATAAAATGCCAATAAAATCGTATACAATGGCAAAACTTTTTGTTATTTTTTTTTGTATTTATTGCGAATATGTACGTTTGTCGGCATTTGAATGTTGAATTAAGGTGATATTTTGTATATTCTGCGGTTCTAACATTATTTTTTTTATTATAAAAAATTACAATTTGCAATTTTTTTACTGAAGGAAATTATATTATATTGATCAAATGATGCATAATATTTAATTTAAACAAATATTATTTCTCTTGTGATTTTTATATAATAAAGTAAAAGACCTTTTAAATCGACATAGTAACTTAAAGCATTATGAGTAAATATTTTATTTTTATAATAAAGAGAAAAAAAATCTTAAATCGACCCGCCTAATTTTGCCTCATGACCAGAGATTTTTTTTATTGCAAAAATCAGGTGTTCACCATCATTATAAGCTCATATCCATTATTTATTTCCTATAATATGTACTATACACAACATGTAATTTAAATACAATATTCTTTTTACTTGTTAATTGAATAAAAAGCGAATAATTTTAATTTTTTTGCAAACCACCATCACGACAACCATATGTAGGTACTAGGTACATAAAGTTTATTATATGTAATTCTTTCGATGTGCTGTAATAATAATTGTGTAGATAGGTGCAAATAAATTTTATTGGACAATTAAATGTTGTTTTGCAAAATATAAAGATTCTTGTTTTTCTATTTTTATGGTATTGTTATTATAGTGCGTTTATATCATATAGATTCTATAAATGTTTTGCGAATATTATGTAATTTAAAGAAAATTTATAAAATTGTTATTAGCTTTTATGCAAATAGATTTACGTATATATAAGATTCTTTCTTTTACTATTGCTTAAGAAACTGATCGCTAATATACGTGATTTTAGAAAATTTTAGCCATCTTGCAGCTCGAGAAACACATTCTAGAAATATTGATTTTAATAAAAACATACAAGTAGTTTTGAAAAATGTGTAAAAATTAGCATATTTATATTGAAAAAAATAGAGCTGGTTCATAAAGTAAGACTATAGCAAACCAAACTGCTTTCTTATTAAGTACTAACATTTTTTTGTGAGAATGAATTATTTAATTACAAAAAAATCCTTTATATTATTACAATTCAGATGCAAATAGACGCCGAGAATTAATTTATCAATAAATAATTTTTAATAATTAAATGTCATAAAATGTAATCTTCAAAAGATACCTATATAATATATATTTATGTAACTTCATGTAAAAGTTACAAATAATTTTCACTTAATAATAAATCTTTAAAAACATACTTCGAAGTTCTAATACATATAAATTACCATACAATATTAAATAACAAAACCTTCTATTTTGACATATCACATAACTATATCAACTATATAGAGGTATTCCTGCATAAGAAAAATAATTAATTACTATTTAAAGAAAAAACGTCATGTAAAAAACCCATTAAGAGGTTTAGATTTTATAAAATGAAGAGCGAGTAACAATTTATTACAACAAATAATAAATTGAATTTATTGCATATTATAATTTAACATCTAGTTTATAACTATAAGATTTTCATCTTTTCTTCTTCAATAACTTTTTAGTAAAAAAAAAAATTCAACATATAAGTATAATTATATTTACGAGTATATAAATATGTTTGAGCTATTTTATCGCGCTGACGGATCTTATATATCAAATAATTACATCAAAAAAGCATATAATATAAATTAAAAAACAATGTTAGATAAAAAAATGTATAGTTGCATCAAGATTTCTATTAACCAGTGAACGATAAATAAAATTTAAAAACTGAATCTGAAAAAAGTGTCTAAAATTTCATATTATGTCATCGAAATCAGAATATTATAACTGAAGATATAAGATGTGTTAGATATTTTTGACCGAAACTTATTTATCATAAGCTCTAAAACATCTGTATATAAAGTATTTTTTGACGTTTTGTCCATCGTATAGCTGATAATGTCTTTTTTTTAGACGAAACGTTACATAAATAATTTATTTTAATTATCGTTGATCGTATGTATATTGTATATGTCTGATGATGTCTATATAATAGACGAAACGTTAATAAATTATTTTCTTTTATTTTCATTCGTATCGTGGTCGTATGTCTGATAATGCCTTTGTATTACTTTACATAAATAATGCAAATTATAAATTTAATTTTCGTTAGTTTCCTCGATCGTATATCAGACAATGTCTATATAATAGATGAAACGTTCATTAATTTTTTTTTTTATTATTTTTAGTCGTATCGTCCGTCGATCATATGTCTGATAATGTATATATGTATATTACCTTACATAAATAATGTAATTTAATTTTGGTTCGTTTAGTCGATCGTTTATCTGATAATGTCTATATAATAGACGAAACGTTTATAAATAATTTAATTTAATTTTCGTTCGTTTGTCGATCGTATGTCTGATAATGTCTATATAATAGACGAAACGTTCATAAATAATTTATTTTATATTCATTCGTATCGTCGATCGTATGTCTGATAAGGTCTATATATTACCTTACATAAATAATGCAATATAATTTTCGTTCGTTTTGTCGATCGTATGTCTGAAAATGTCTATATAATAGACGAAACGTTCATAAATTATTTATTTTATTTTCATTCTTATTGTCGATCGTATGTCTGATAATGCCTTTGCATTACTTTACATAAATAATGTAATTTAATGTTCGTTAGTTTCGTCGATCGTATATCTGATAATGTCTATATAATAGACGAAACGTTCATAAATAATGTAAGTTTTGTCGATCGTATGTCTGATGATGTCTATATAATAGACGAAACGTTAATAACTAATTTTCTTTTATTTTAATCGTGGTCGTATGTCTGATAATGTCTATATATTACCTTACATAAATAATGTAATTTTATTTTCGTTAGTTTCGTCGATCGTATATCTAATAATGTCTATATAATTGACGAAACTTTTATAAATATTGTAATTTAATTTTCGTTCGTTTTGTCGATTGTATATCTGATAATGTCTATATATTAGAGGAAACATTATATAAACAATTTAATTAAATTTTCGTTCGGTTTGTCGATCATATTATGTCTGTTATTGTCAATTTAATAGACGAAACGTTATACATAATTAATTTAATTTTACTTTTGTTCGTTTCGTCGATTATATTTTTCTGAAAATATATTACAATTTTCCTTTATGATAAAAAAATATTTTTTTTATCGAAACGAATGTATAGATGTTATTGGTTAATAAAATATATTATTAAAAACTGGTTAAGGATTGCGCGCGTATTTCTCTTCAAAGTATATATATAATGTATGTGCACCGTCGCGTCGCTTCGTCCAATTCATTAGTTGAAGTATCGACGCAAGGAATTTATAAACATCTCAATCAATTTTTTTTATAAATAAAACAACCAGAAATTTGTTAGAAAAATCAATATTTTATATGTGTTTACAACACGTCATATTTTATACAACAAAATGCCCTCTGATTTTGAATATTACGCGTAGCCCTCTAAAAGTTCTAAAGTAAAACAATTCTTTTTTGGGAAAAGCGACGAGATGATTGACGATAAATGCATTTTTATCTTATAAACTTTATAGCCTTCTTATATAATTTATTAAATCGACCCAGGCCATTTTTATGGTTACTCTGCGCTCAGGTTCAGCATAAATAAGAAAATCTTAAACGTACACAAATTTTTGTCTTATATAACTATATCATGATATATGACTTTATGGTATGGCCCACGATAAAAACGAAAATAAAATAATTCATATTGATTTATATTAACTTACAATCTTGCATGGAAAAAATTATTTTTGTGAATGGATTTCATATATTTATTACATACAATTTATATATCACCTTTTTAATAGATGATATGCTTTTTAAAGGCAGAGGTGGATAAAGTTTTTTTTTACTTTCGAAAAATCAAAAAATCTTGAAAAATATATGAGGGTCTTGATATGATTTAAATATCATTGAAAATTAATTCACATATTGAAATGATATATTACAATAACAGGGTAATATTACGTATACATGAGCCAAGATATTTCGCATTGATCTGCAAATAGTTTAATTTGTAAATATTTAAAATTAAAAAAAAAATTACAATAAATTTTATTTTAAAAGTTTTGTCTAAAATTTTTAATTAAAGCTAGTGTATTAACGTATTAAAAGAAAGGTCATTACATTTGGCGCCCAACATTTTTCAAGCATTAAAGTTACCTGCTAAATTTCATTAAATCGCTGGGAAAGTTTCTGATTTTTTTACACTATGTTTTAATACACGAAATTTTAATTTTTAAATAATAATAATTTATTTAAAATGTTAAAAGGTACCTGCTAAATTTAATTAAATCGCTCGGCAAGTTTCTGATTTTTTTTAACTACGTTTTAATACACAAAATTTTAATTTTTAAATCTCGTGTAATCAAATATATGACTAGCAGCTGAAGCTGCTAGCTCCCTGGCAGGAGAGCATTTAAATTGTTATAAAAGATTTTAAAAAAAATCTACAAAATCATATAATTTTTGAAATATTATTATTGATATTAACAAAAATGATTCAAATTTAAAGGGCAAAATTTATATAGATCCGCCTCTGTATATTGTATTACAATATAATGCATTTCTTTATACATATAAATGCAATATAATTTGTGTGAAATTTATTATTTATTAATAAAATTTAATGGAACTCATGTCAATGTTGATTTATGAAATTAACCGCCTCTTTTAGTTAATTTTACAATTATTGAACACGTTTATGTAATAAATGTTCTGTACAATTATTATTATTAATATTGAGCTGCAGATGCGATCTTCATTTTTCTTCATTTCTCGAATCTTATGCTGTGCGTTTTCAATTTTAACGCATTTTAAAGGTGTGGATAATAACACAAAATGATCAATTAAAGGTCTGATATTACATGTAATTTAAATACATTTTTTTGTGTACGTTACTTGAGTTAAAAAAATATTCTTTTAAATATACAGGTTTTCCAAATGCGGTGTATGAGAAGAAATGGAGAACAAATAGCTTTTTTTATGGACAAGTCTCGACTTTGGGAAAAACTAACTTGTGCGCGTTGTTTAAATTGATAAATCTTTTTGGAAAAAAAATATTTTTAAATAATAATGTTCTTGAAACAAAACGTGTTTTTTCTGTATTACAATTTAATGTAATAATGCCCCTATATATGCGAAGAATATTTTAAAATACACGATGCACAAAAGGACATTTTATTTTTTTAACGATATTATTGTATTTTTTATGGACTATGTACAGAACATTGTTTTTTGTTTGTCCACCGTCGTTAGTTGCATGTATACGCGAGGTCACGACTTCTATTCTATATATTGTTTCAATGGAGTTTTTTTTACAAGATAAGTACAAATAAAAAATCTTGAATTTTTCGGTTTTGTCTTCTCATATATGTATAAACTCGATTTTTTTTTCAACAAAATATTCTTGAATTTATTTTATTCTTTAAATTTATTAAAAACTTCTTTTAATCTGACAATGTCCAAATAAAAAAAATATTATAAGAGGCTTTAAACTTGTGCTTCCATAGAGGTACCGCGCGAATATCGCTCGTTATTATTCAATTCGCATGCGTTTTCATTCAGATTTGTTTTTATCGTTCGTTATAAATTTTTGTTGCAAGGAGAAAATTATTTTTTATAATGGGCTCAGCATGAATTGTTGGTATTACCTAAAAAAATAATTATAAATTCATTTTTATATGGCAGTTGAATTAAATTAAATTGAAAAATGAGCCACAATATAAGCTATAACAATTTATAAAAAACTTAATTATACTATGTTATGTTCTATAGAGAGAAAATCTCGTGGTGATATTTTTATGATGGAAATAAAAAGCACCTGTTACTGCAAAAAAAAATATTCTTTGTAGTACGGTTCCATTTTTATTCTAAACATACACCAATTAACAAAGTTTATAAATATTTTATTACTTATGTTAGAAAAAATAAAAAAATATGAAAGGTATAAAAAGTTTTTGGAAAAATAGAAATGACGCCGTAATTCAAGATGGCGTCATAATATAGATCTTTTAATTTGATCGGTAGCAGGATAAAAGATATATAAATCACATTTGAATATTTTAACGATTTATAATAAGTTTTACAAGTTTTTGTTAAAAATTATTCATTATAGCTGAAGTTTTATAATTAAAATAAATGCCATTACATTTGGCGCCTAACGCGTTTTAAATATCCAAAGGTTTTTACTAAATTACATAAAATTCACTGAACATGAACCTATTTATGAAGAATTAAAACACTAAATTTTATTAAATATTATTATATGACTATATAGTAGCTGAAGCACACATTTTAAAATTTATTTGGCTTTTAAAAAGGTTTTCAGAGATATAAGACAAAATATATCAAGAATAGTTTTTTGTATGTAATTATTTTTTTAATGTCAACGAAAGCTTTTGAAAAATTAAACATTTTAATTAATTTGAGGAGGATAATTTCCGCTCAAACGTAAAACTACTCCATAATTTTTATGAACGTACGAATTCGCTCATGACGCATTGTCGCCCGCACTACAAATTTTCTGTTTTTATTTTTTTTTTTACATATTTCAAATTTGCTAATGAAATTTTTTAAGAATCTAAATTCTAGCTTAACATGGACATTTTTTAAGAATCTAAATTCCAGCTTAAATGGCATTGACTAAAGTACCAGTAGGTTATATGTCACTTAAGGTGGTTATATGGGATTAGTGTGTGCGTATCTACACAAATATACCATCTTAAGTTACATATCACCTATACTAGTGCCAGTCAAAATTCATATAATAATCTTTGTAAATTGAGACAAATTTCATCTAATTTTTCATATTTTTTTTAGATTTTTGCTACCGAAATGATTCAATCGAAAATTAACAAAAGAAGTTCGACCAAGAAGTTACGAATATTTAAAACGGAAATTCCATCGTTTGTTTCGAATTTCTACAAACAAATCGGAGTATTTGGTTTTGGAGCGGTGGCCTGTCAGCTGTCAACAGACATTGGCAAATATTCAATTGGGCGACTGCGGCCACATTTCTTTAGTGTAAGTATATCTAATACATATTTTTACCCACGTACAGAAATATATTAATTAATTACACACTCTGCTTGATAATATATCGATATATATTTTTAATAATATGCAATTAACATAAAATATAAGATTTTTATCAAAAATTGTATTCTGCCAATATATCCGCTGCAGGGACCACCCATTCATTATATTTATGCCATAAAATTTATTTTATTTCCACTTTGGCTTCGTAAAATTTTCATATCTCATATCGCGTCGTGTAATATTTTTTATTACACAATATGTTATTAAAAAAATAAAAAAAATCACGCAAATTCTACTGGCAACAATGAAGAAAAATATTTCTTTTTTAATTAATACAATGTTTTGAATTATGTAAGGTTATTTAAAAAAATCATATCTTAAATTATTCACACTTTAAGAAAAGAATAAGTTAAGAAAAAACGTTTTTTTTATTAGCCAGAAGCGTGAATGCAGCAACAACTACAAATTTTATATTTTTCATCTCCCGAGAAAAGCCTACGTATAGTATTAAAATTGTATATATGGTCTGAGGAGATAAATGCAAAGTATTATATAAGTTCAGTGGCGAGCGGTATGTGTGGGTAGTACGGTGAACTGTGATATATCAGAAGAAATTAAAAAAAACTGTCAATCTTAAAGACAATTCGATTTCATTATAAAAACTTCATAATTTTAAATAAATTTCTTTAAAATAATATTTATTAAAACAAAATTGGATTAAATTAAAAAAAATCTTTGAACTCAATGATTTTATCGAATCCCTTTGATTTTTTTAATTTATAATAATTTTTTTAAATTTCTTTCAATTAAACATTTTTTTCTTTGAAATATTATTCATAATAATCTGAATGATTTTATTCAATTTCTCAAAAATTATCGTAAATTTGTTTTTTTTAATTTCATAGAAGATGGTACTTGTTGGACATTTTGTTTGATTAATTTTAAAATTTTATGAAGCTTTATTTATGTTTTACAATTTAATCAAATTCTTTTAAATTCTATGCAATCTTGAGAATTTATTGATTTGGTTAATTATTTTTTTTTTTTATTACAAAAAAAATAACATTTTAGTTTGAATTTCATATAATTTGTATTCAAATCTTGAAATTAAAAAAGCATTTTTCCAACAGACTAATAACTATACTCAATAAATTGATCGCTCGCCACTGAGTTCGTTACACATTATTTTAATAATATATATTTAGCATCTTTTTGCGGGTAACATTATATTATAATGTGTTTTTATCTTAATGTTTTGTTAAAGCCTAAAAAAATATAAAACATGCAAAAAAAACTTAATGCTTCCCCTCATCTGTTTAATGTTCGCCCGTATATATTATAGTAGATGAGTAGCTTGATGTACATTTTGATATATCAGACATTTGGTCAGACACTTTAATTAGCAATTAGCGAATTTTTTGTTTTTGTTTATAAAATCTTCTGGCTTTTTAAAATAATTTTTTTTAAATCATTTTTTTTTTGTTTTTCATAAATGCGTTGTACTAATTTAGCATATTATACAAATCTTAATGAATCTTATTAGCATAAAGATATTATATAATGGTCTCCGTATTGGTCTTCTTCTAAATAGAGAAAATCGCGTCATGTTTTTTATGTTCATTATATATAAAAATTTTGACACCATAAATTAATTAATTAATAAAAAAAAAAAATTAATGATATTGATATTATTTAACAATATTTTGAAAAAAAGTTTTGATAAATAAAATGTCAAAAATGATTATATTGAACAATATATATTGGTTTCAATAACAAATGACATGCGATAAATTGAATCATTATTATTTTATTTTTTTTATTTTTGCGGGCTCTCGATCTATAAGGTCAAGAACCTAAAAAAATAAAGAAAATTATCAAGAAAAAGACCGCCAAACACATAAATTTACAACTATAATAATTGTTTTTGTAATTCGTCAAATACGGAGGCCATATAGATTTAAAAAAAGTTGCTAAGACATTTTTTAATACTTTTTTGATTTAAAATTTAACTATTCTATTTAAACAATTTATAACAGATTAAAAAAAAGCAATAAATTATTATTTTCGGAAGCATACCATCACGGAAATGCTCGTCTCTGAAATTGCTTATATTATATTATCTAAATATTTGTGTACATTTTATTTATGAGAATTTTTCTATATCCAAAACTCGAGTTATTTTTACTTGAAAATAGCAAATTATAACTGCAGAGCTTTTTAGTCATAGAAAATGATTAAAAAAAAAATTGTTGACCAAACTGTTTTTCTAACGTGCCGTTTGGCCAATATGTGTTCCATCCTTGTCTAGGGGAGTGCTAACTAGCTCTCCTTTTAAATGACACAAAATGCTTTTGTAAATTTTTTGTATATATACAAACTGAATGTTTTTACGAAGCAAGCAAATTATAAGAAAAATGGTAATAAACTCTGCCATCTATGAGATTTTATGGTAACTCAATTGTAGCAAAAGTTTGTTTTTAACCAGTCGAAAATTTTCGTTGTATATAAAAAGCTTAGCATTTATTTTTATTGTAACGGAACTTATTTCAAATTATATTCAAAATTTACCATTATTGATATAATTTGTTATATTCATGATGTGTCTTCTATTTCGTATTAAACATTTATTAAAGTAAATTAAATTAAATTAAATTAAATTAAA
>JANSTW010070828.1:0-10338 GCA_027564275.1 Diadocidia ferruginosa | reverse complement strand
TTTAACTTTCGCATATACAAAAGAAAATCCATTGTGTGAGAAAATGATTGAAATTTCTTTTTTTATTATTTTATGTTCTACATGTTAAAGAGGAGTTATATGATTTTGTTATGTGAAATTTATTTTAACATTTTTCGCTCATTTGATTAATTTTCTATATAATTCATCAATGACGTGTCATGGCACTTGCATAGAAAAAATAAATAAAAGTGCAATTGATCAGCGGAATTTCTATTCAAAATATATTTACGTGATTGAAATTTTAAGTTACGAGTTTGCTCTCTACGTATACATAAAGGATATTTAAATAAATGCGAAAAAATGAAAAAGTTAAAAATAAAATATCGATGAGAGTTTTTCCTGTATATGTATATAGTAGATAAGAAAGAAAAATTATTGGAAAAGTCATGCAATTTGTATATATTTTAGAAAATCGCTTCACTTTATATATGTACAAAATGCAATAAAATATCGCTTTTCATTCGCGTGTATCTCCTCGCGGAGCAAAAACAATAATTTAAATTTTTTGAATAAATATCACGTACAAGAAATTTAAATAATTTTCTATTTTTATAGTGAAAACAATGTGTGTGTAATGAACGATATATAGATGCTGTATTAAGGATTATTATGGGGTGATCTTACTTGCCGCACACCTTGCAGGGATAATCATCCTTTGATGTTAAACCATGCGAACTACCTGATTGTAGATGAGAATGATTTGTTTGAAGCGTTACGTTACTACGTCCTATACAATGAATCCGTATGTGTCCGTGTAGTGCTGCTTTTGATGTAAAACTCTGGAAAAATTGGAAGGAAAAAATTGGGAAAATTTAACTAGCTGTATTGTTGTATATAGGAAGAAGATTGCGCGCAGAATGTTGGCATATAGATTTGTTGGATCAGATTTTCGTAACTATTATTCTATCTTTTTGCATACATTTTGAAAATATAAAAAAAACAAGACAATTTACGAAAATATCTAAATATTTCGAATTTTTATCAAAAACAAAAGTTTTCAGATGATCAAAGAGCGTTACGTCGCGGAGCAGCTGTTATTATTGTTGTTTTACTTGTTAAAAACATGCCTTATTGCCCACTACGGTCTAGTATGTACCTTTAGTTTTGAACAAGTTTTTCTAAAATTATCTCCTTCTGATGTTTTTGAGATCGAAAATTAAGTGCTTTTTCAAAAATGTATATCTTCATTTCAGTAACAATTCATCAGAGATTTTTGTGGGTCAAAATTATCCAAATATTTGAGTTGAGTTTCAAAATTTAACATTTATTCTCGTTGATCGCGAATTTCGAGCCATTAGCGAACCGTTAGCTATACTATAAAGTAATTGCTAATGGTTTTTAATTCGGGCTCGTAATCTTATTCTTTCGGAGTGAATTTCAAGATGTTTCGAAATTATGCATAACTGAACTCTTTACTCTGGTACAGTATTGATAAATATTATGAAAACTTATATATTGGACAATTCGTTCGTCCACGTGGATACCATACAGGACCTTATTTTCCAACGCCAATAGAAGAGATCGAATGGTCTGATATATTTTTTCAAGTTTTTCAATTTTTCGAAAAAGGTCTATAGAAACAAATTAATTTGTCTATAGTAAATTATATTTAATAATCGAGATTGTTCTGTCCTACGGGAACGGTTTTGATAAAGTAAGTTCATTTATATTATGGTTTGATGAGAAAAAGTGGTCTGGCTGATTTTTAGATCACTTATAGTAGTAGTTTAGTACTAAGTCTCTCGTGAAAAATTGTGTTGGTTTCGATACTGCGTTATTATGAATCAATATGATTTTTGAATGATTCGGAGGGTTAATATATAAATTTGAGATGTTAATTAACGATTAGAATATTACTGAAAAATTTCGGATCAAGCAAACGCACTCGGTTAAAAAACATGTTAAACGTAAAAGAGAAGAAGTAAAAACTTACCGCAGAACAATCGGGCATTTCACAAACGTGAGGTCGAACTTCAACATGTTGATGCTGCTGAGCACCGTTGCTAGTCGATGTTGCACAATCTGCTTGCAGATATTGTTGTTCGGGATGTTGATCATTGCTTAGATGTGTAACCTTATAGTCGACATTCAGTTTCTTCCAGAAATAATACAACTGGACACAATCAGCCGTTGTTTTGTTGGTTATCTATATATGAGAAGGGAGGAAAAACAGAATTAATTTGGAACATTTTACAAAAAAGTGCACAAATCTAATTACTTCTTTGGCAATCTTATAAAAATCTTTTCCATATTCTTCTAGACCCTTCAAAAATGATTCAATTTCATGTGGCATCCATCGTTTGTGTATTGATTCGGGTGCTGATTGCAGCAACGCTAATATGGCTATGTGTGTTTCACCCTGAGCTTCCAACAGTGCCTTCAGTGCCATTTCTTCGGAATGACATCCCAGCGGAACTGCCGAAGATTTGGCCAGATCAACAAATCTTTGTATTTGATCGTTGTGCTTAACAACACACGGATCCCATAATAGTTGTTCGTAGGAAGAATTGGAATAATCGGAAGATAATTGTGGAATATTTGTTTGGAAATCTGATCCAATGTTTACTTTTGATTTGTCTAGAAATTCTGGTACGCATACAGTTTCTGTGAAATCAAAATCGATAACATCTTCTAAGAGGTCACGCGTTACAGATGTATACAGGCCGGACGCATTGCGATCCGGATTCAATATTGGAAATGGTGTATAATGGGAAGAAAATGATTTTCTAAGCTTAGACTTATAGGTTAAGTTCTTTCGAATATTACTATTACAGTGTAATTTTTTCTTTAAAATCACCGAACTGTGGCTGGTGGTGTTGTTGGTGATGGTATTTGGTGGCGGTGATGTATTTATTGTAGTTATTAATTTTGGCAACGGAGAATGATGAGCTGATGACGATGATGATGATTGTAATGTGGTCGACAAACTGTTCGGACTTAGGAACAATTCGTTTGGAATTTGTTCAGTTTGAACAGTTAGTGGTTTTTTATTGTCTTCAATGTTATCTATTTTTAGTTTTTTCGCATTTGGTGGACAAAATACGTTAAAATCAAATTTATGAACTTGTTGCTTGTGGGCAAAATCTTTCGGCGAAGATGACAGTAGGGGATCATCTGAATTTAACATCATTTGGGATTGTAATGCCAGCACTGGTAAATAGTACAGATCAATGTCGTTATCGCTAGCATTCTCACATGACCCATTTTCATTGGGCAACACTTCTTCCAGAGCCTCCTTCACCTCTTCGGCACTAGACATGGTCCCTGTAAAAAATGCCGCCGACAATGGGGACGATGTATTTCGTGCATCGTCCAAAAAGTTTTGTGGTTCATCTAAAAACGAGAGGTTCTGGTTAAATTCGGCAATACTTCGATCGTGATGATTTCGTTCGGCCAGAATATCAGATGCCTTTGTTTCGTACACATCTTCTGGTTCACTTTTAAAGTAAATGTGCTCTTCCATGACAGACTTTGAATCGTTGAACAATTCATTTTTCAGCTTTAAAATTCGTTCACTGTCCGACAAATCGGCATCTTTCGGGTCTTTAAAATATTGACTATTGTTGTCGTCTAAAAAATGGATGTTCTTTTTATCGTCAAAGAATGAATTGGCATCGGAAAAGTGATGTGAATCATCTAGAAATGGTGACGATTGAGCCACCGCTTCGTGGCTGGCCGGCGGAGTTGGATAGGCTAACGGTGATGGTAGTGGTGATCCTCCAGATGATTGGGTGGTCGGTGATCCGGTGCTAGTGCATCCATACAAAATATAATCTTTGGAATGAAGAGCGCTAAATTCAGCTAGACTTTCTGGAAGGGGAGAATTTAAAACCGCTTGTAATTGACGAGACGGAGTATATCTGGTCAAAATGGCCGATTCACTTATGTCTCCATTTTCGGTTATTGTATATTCGCTGAGCGGAGTAATCTCGTCCAATTGATTTGTGTCCGCGGAATCATGTAAAAGTTGAATGGAATCAACGGCTTGTAAAAGCATTGCTGTATCTGGAACATTGTACACATCGTTGTCTCCGAAATACGAAGTTGTCGATGTGTCTGCCGAATAGGCCAGAGTAAATACATCGCCTGAATCACTGGGTGCTTGTGAAATGGTTAGGGCTAGTGGGGTGGTATTGGAATTATGGGACAGGGAAATCGACAGCGGCGGTGAAGAGGTGGGAGTTGTGGGTAACGACGATGAAGGCAATAAAACAGTTGTCGTTTGATTTGATGAACTATAGGCTAATTGTCCAGGATCTGAACAGGTTCGTTTAACTGCGACTTTAGTGCCACGTTTCAGCAATTCAATAAGTGTTGCATCTTTACCCTCAACACAGTGTTTATGTATTAAATTAGTCCCTAATGACAGTTTCTGCGATTGCATTTGCATTGTTGCCGAAACGGTTGTGATGGCCGGCGAAATATTGGTTAGTGTTGCCGTCGATACTCCTGATGTTACAATTGTGGTATGCTGAACTGTTCCTAATGATTGCGTTAGTCCATTTGTTACCGGTTTATGTGTTAAAAATGAATCTGCTTCAGACATTCGTCTAGCGGCTAATGGAGGTGCAGGCACAACAAAAGACCCCTAAAAAATAAAATATTTAATTTAAAATTTAGAAACGGCCAATCGGTCAACGAAAAGTGCATACTTTTGCAATATTATTGCCTCTAACTTTCGTCAGAGCCTAAAAAAAATACGATATTATTTTCTCATATACCGACAAGAGTTGCACTATTTCTAGGCTACAGGCACAGTCGAAAGCTAGAGTCAATATAATATTGAAAAATCATTCACTTTTCGATTTTAAATTTGTTAACATTCACGGTCGAAAAAAGTTAATATTTTACTTTCTCCGAAAAAAACCTCAAAATACCTTACCTTCAAATCTTTACTTCGCTTATTAATAATTTTCTCTTCGATCAACGCTCGAATGCCAACACTTGCCGTCTGCAATGGTGGACCAGGAGTTTCTTTTTTATCACATTTCTTGGTCTCAGCGTCTTTCTTAAAATAACCACCGTGCAATCGCATATGCCCATTTAGGGCTGGTACATTCTTAAATTTACGATGACACAGATTACATTCAACGGGTTTCTGTTCGATTTTTGGTCCATTTTGTGTATTTTGTGATCCACCAGCAGCAACGTTTACCGATGCATCCGGCGAACCGTTTGTATGTTTGGTTTGGGTCTGCTGTAATTGAGTCTGCGTGGAGAAAATGATTTTAGCGAAATTCTTCTAAATGAAAAATATAAATCATTCGAATCAGCTCGCGTCATAATATTGGAAATCTAATAAATCATGACATTGCTCGGAAGACCCATCGGACCCATCGTTTCCACTTTTTGATACCGATTTTTTCCGTTTTTTTTAATAAGTTTAATTTTTTAATTTTCTATTTTTTTGGTTGTTAATTTATTGACCCAGACTAAAATTTGTCTTCAATGGTAAAAAAATGCTTAACTGTTAAAAAAAAATGGAAAAACATCTTTATACAAAGGTGAAAAAGACGTGCAGAATTCGGGTACATAATTGTAGCATATAAAGGGTTAATTAATTTAAAAATTAATTTTCTTTTACTGCAGTAAATGAGAAAATTATTAGAAATTATTAATCATCATCAGAGATGGAGCGTTATCCATCTCTGATGGTCGTCAAAGAAAATCATAGTATCAGAATGAAAAAAAGGATAAAATAGTCCTTATGCTTTCTCTTTCTTATGAGTTCTAAAATATTCTGATTTTTTTGTGAAAATGGCCTAACAATAATTTCGCTTTCGAAAAAAGCTTTACTCAAGAGCTTAATGTTACATTTATGCATTAAAGACCATGTTTTTTATACAATTTTCTATATTTAAATTATAATTAATTAATTGTACATGCAGAAAAAAATTAGTTAGGAAATCTCACAACAATAAAATAATTAAAAATAATATTGTTTTTTATTGGCTAGTTCGGTTGAGCAACACTATCTTTTTTTGAAAATTAATACTCGGTTAATGCACTCTATAGAATAACACTTAAAAGATATAACATCAATTTTTTTTGTGTTTTTTGAACAATTGAGGAGTATTATTTAGACATATTTAAACCAGTTAAGTTAAACTAGACCGTAATGGTTAAAGTTATTTCATAAAAAACTCCATAAGAACGGGTTTTTGGAGTTTAGTATAATTTTCTTGAATTAAAATTGAAAAAAAAAATATTTACTAACTCTGTTTCTAGTTTTTAGAAGACATTATTTCTCTCCGTGTATATACATTATACAATATAGCTTTACGCACACCTTCCTATAGCGCATTTATTCTAATTAAAAATTTCGCTTTGTTGGATCGCAACATTTTTTTCTTTTTCATCATAAAGCACCTCACACCGCAAAATATTTATGCTTTTTTTGTGTATAGCTCCACATCCACGGCGCTTTATTTTTAGTAGCTCTATATAGCAGTTTCTTATATATATTATTCCCATTCCAATTCTATAATTCATATATATTATAACATCTGTTTTTTATATTTTTAAACTTTTAATATTTTTTAAACTTTTCGACTATTATACCGAGACATAATAAAAATAAAAATCTATATGCTATACTCACTGCAGGCACAGATTGTTTGCGGGGCGGAACTTTATGTCCATAAAATAATTTAATTTTTCGTATTAGGAGTGTTGCGAAATTTTTTATATTTCAGTAATACATTTTTTAAAATAAAAATATTAATTTTATTTTTTTAAACATTTCTAATTAAGTAAACATTTTTTTTAAAACCAAATTGAATTTAATTTATAGAAGCAGCTATTAATTTTTGAAAATTAGTTTGATATTCAACATTGTTTCAACACAGCGATGTTTTGTGGACGAACGGACCAACATTTTTTTATTTTCCAAATAAAAAATTATTTTAATTTTTCCCGACGATTACAATACTTCTCTTCATACTCCACCCATATATTATATAGAACAGTAAAAAAACAAAGTTTTCTTTTTTAAGCTTAAATCTTTTGCGGCATGAATATATATTTTTTTTATATTGTTCGAAGGAGAAGAAATTTTCCATTTTTTTTCTTCCTTAAAAAATAGAATAAAAACAATATTATGTGTATTTAGGTCAATATTATCCCCAAATGATAATATACGGAGAAAATTTATTTAATTTTTTTCCTTATTTTAAATAAATATTTGTGGCGTTACAAAGCTTATGCAAAAAAAAAATTATTGATTGCCAAAGTTTGAAGAAATGGTTTGTCGGTTGGATTGTTGTTTTTTGTTCGCATCCCCAATAATTATGCTAATATAAGTATATAGAGGAAAATCGAAGGATTTTTATGTTCTAATCTTTGTTTATAATTTATAATAAATTTTCAAGTATAAATTTCCGATTTTTTTTAGGGAATTTGTTTAAAAAAAAAATATATATATATGAAAAAAGCTTTAGGACTTGTTTTTTGTCCCTAAAACAACAAATTTTGTAAACATTTTTATTAAGTTTGAATCCATTTAGTATCATAATCGATTATGAATTATAATATAAATATTGTGAGATAATTTGTTTGTTCAGTATTTTGACGAAACGTTAATGTCCCATATATGATGATGCAGTTATGTGACATCATGCGCATAGAAGTACGAAAATGAACCAGCTGTCAATCATACCTGTTTTTGTATTAGTATGTACTTGATTACTTATTTATTTCAACAACATTATTAGTTTTAAAAATTAATTAAATTTCGTCAGTTGGTTGAAAAACGAACTAAATTTACATAAACTTTTTTTCATCAAAATTTTGCAATTTATTTAGTTGTAAAAAAACTAAATTTAAATATATTTCTAAACTGACTTTCGATTATTTAATCCTTTTTTTTTGTTGAAAAATATTTCCCATTTGACAATAAATTATTTAAATAACAAGCAGAATTTTAACTACATTGAACTGATTTTTTTCTCTTTAAATTGAAATTATTATAACAATGAGCAGATTTTCTCCAATATAATAATATATGCGTGAAAAGAAAATCCTTTTCGCAATCTTCGATATAATATACAAAAACGTATATATATATTTGAATTAAATATATTGAGCTTCTTTTGTCTTATTTGGTCTTATTTATTCTATTTTTCCTTTTACATATAACATATACAATATATTATATATTATATATTTAAGCGGATTTAGTCATCCAATTATATACATAAAATCTTACAATATTATGTATTTTATTGAATGGGCTTTATGTACTTACTATACTTCTTCTTCTTTTACATATTATTATTATATTGGGATCTAAGAAAAGTGACATTGAAACATTTTATATATATACAAAAAGGATATTCTTTGAATTTCAATGTTGTACACATTATATAATATTTCATTTGTAAAAGAACCGTATATATACGTTCATTTCAATATAATATATAATACAAAATACGAATCCTTATAGAAATATGACAAAAAAATTATTTAAATATTGAATTTAAATGGTTTTTAAAAAATAAAAAAAATATTTTATTGTCTGTACTCAGGCAAAAACAAAAAGAGGATATTAAAATACAGATAAATTTATTAAAATTAAATCGTTTATAATATGATGAATTTGATTAATTATTTTCAATCAAACAATATTTCAATTTTTCAAGTTAAACAGATAATTTTGTAATATAATATTCAAAGTATAAAAAGAAATTTGTAATTTCTTATAAGTGAAAGATATCGTTTCACCACAGAAAATACAAAAACAGAATCCCGAATTCCTCTATAAGTATATACAAATTTAAAACACCAAATTTAAATTTATTTAAAAAATGGGATGACAATCAAATTAAAAATACAAGAAATTTATAAACGATGATTATTTGAGAAAGAGTAGAATTTTTTTTTAAGAGAGGGAGGACGTTGAGTCTCGAGGGATGAGCTCACTGGTATTAAATTATATTTTGAAGTGTATTCTTAAATTTCTCTTTTGTAATTTTTTAAATAATTAAGTATAATAAAGTTCTTTCTGTTCAAGTGTTTTATATAAATGTGTGTTTTTCTTTTTAATACTTTTGTTTCTTTCTTTCTTTACCCTACAATATTATTTGCACTAGCGATAGTGAGGTTAGGTAATTTTTTGAACACAGTCTATTGAAAAAAAAAAAACAACGTGACTTTTCGCAGAAAACACAACATAAGCCCAAATCCCTATAATAAATTGTTGCACAAAATATACTTAATACCTTTAACAATACCACAAAATACTAAAATTTATTTCACCTCAGAAAATACAACCAACAGAAACTCTAATTCCTATATTTATATAATTAGGATACCAATTTTATTTCAAAGGAGGATTCCAATCGTTTTTTACGTTGGGAAATAAACTAATATTTTTAAGAGAGAGGACTATTGGAAAAACGAAACAACTTTTAATGAGGTAAAATTTTTGGGAAGAGTCGGAGATTTTTTTTTAGATTAAGTAATTGAGTTTTTGGAGAAAAGTTGACTTTTGAAAAATGATACGACTGTTTCGTGTTTGAAGTTTGAAACATAATTAAACTTACAATCAAAAGTAAATGAAAACGATGATGTGTAGATGATTTTTTGCTTGTTTCCCGACTATTTTAGAATCCTCGGAATTCTTTTAGAAATCGATAGAGAGTGTCAAAACACTGCGATTGCTATATAGCAGGCACTTTGATTCGTTAATTTTTTCCATTAAAATCTGTTGATTTTTGATTTTGGAAAAAACAATGGTAACTAAAGATTTTTTTCGCCTGTTTCCTGACTATTTTATAATTCTCTGAATTCTCTCGTAGAAATCGATAGAGAGTGTCAAAATACTGCGATTGCTATAGCAGACACTTCGATTCATTCATTTATTCCATTAAAATCTGTTGATTTTAGATTTTGTAAAAAATGATGATTTATAAGTGACGTTTTTTTGTCGGTTTCCTGACTATTTTAGAGTCCTCGGAATTCTAATAGAAATCGATAGAGAGTGTCAAAACAATGCGATTGCTATAGCAGGCACTTTGATTCGTTCATTTTTTCCATTAAAATCTGTTGATTTTAGATTTTTGTAAAAAATGATGATTTATAAGTGACGTTTTTTTGTCGGTTTCCTGACTATTTTATAATCCTTGGAATTCTACTAGAAATAGATAGAGAGTGTCAAAAAACTGCGATTGCTACAGCAGACATTTCGATTCGTTCATTTTTTCCATTAAAATCTGTTGATTTAAGATTTTGTAAAAAATTCATAAGTGACGTTTTTTTGTCGGTTTCCTGACTATTTTAGAGTCCTCGGAATTCTAATAGAAATCGATAGAGAGTGTC
>JANSTW010070817.1:0-10342 GCA_027564275.1 Diadocidia ferruginosa | reverse complement strand
ATGTTACTATTCCAAAACATTCTTAATAACGAAAATAAATGGCATAAATATAATAGTAATCTCAAAGTAAATTAATAAATATTAAGAAATAAGATAAGCTAATTAAGAATATAATTCAAAAAGATAAAAATCATTTACCAAATTGCATATATTTTACTTTCAATTGTTCCCAAATTTATTAAAAATAAATTCTTAAAAAAACTTTAAAAATTGAGAAGATGACTTACCACAAACCATGGATGAACCCGCATCACTGCCTGTAGCCCCGCCATCGATATTCATACTTGCTGTTGAAATTGACGTCATTGCAATATATTTTGATAATAAGAAAACCTTCAATAATTTAGCATCCCTTGTTAAAGAAAAATGACGTTTTCCCCAAAGTGTATAACTGAAAAAAATACTTGTACAAGCCGTTTTTTGCTCTTTTAAAAAAAGACTTCTTAACAATAAAATTAAAAGGCATATATTTTTTACTAGGTAAATTTAAAAATTTTCCATTTTAAATTCAAAAAATTTAAGAAAGTTCTCTATTTACTTAAGTAAAAACAAAAAAAATTTTTTTACTTTAAATACCAAATAAGTGGGTTTATGCTTATCAATAAAAAATAAAAAATAAAATTATATCTAAGCAATATTGTTTACAAAAAGTTACAAATTATCCTATTCAGTAAAACTTTTTTCATACTTTTCTAGAAAAATTTTATTAATATTTGAAAAAAGTTATTATGTAGCAAATTGAACAATAAATATTTAATCTCTCTGACTATGTATTCCCAAAAAATGAGTTTTAAGAAAGATCACCCTAACTGGCTCAAAAACAATTATTGAAAACAAATGTTTGAAAATGCGCATTTTTTGTGCCAAATTTGTTTTCACAAATTACAACTTGAGCTTAGAGGCTCATAAATGAGAAGAAATTTTACTTGTTATTTTGCATGAAAATTCTGTTTCAAATTAGCACAAAAGAATTTTTTTTACATTTTTCTTCCATTTTTTTTTTAAAAATGGTTTACTTCAAAAATTTTTCTTAGACAACGTTGAACTTTTGATAATTTAATGACGCAATGATTTTTTACGCTACGTATGCAGTAGAACTAAAATCAATTTTTTAAAATCAAATTACCATTATTTTGGTTATGTGTCAATTATATAAACTTAGGATAAACTACTTAATGTTTTGATTTAAATTTTTTTTAAGTATACCTAATTTTACCAAATTGTTTTATATCTATAAAATGATTAATGTTTTTGGTTAAGAAAGTATTGAAAAAAAAAAGTCGCTTGAAATCTATTAAATATATTATTTGATAAATTTGAAGTAAGTGACTAAAATTATTTCCGAGCGTAAGTACTCATAATTATAAAAAATGTTTACTTTTATAGCTTTCAAATGTGCTCGGAGGGAATATTTGCATCGACCAGTAACGACGACTCTTACGTAATTCCCAACCGACAAACCTTTGAAAATGATATATGGCGAGTGAATAATAGTATTTCAAAAATTTACAATGAAGTACCCTTACAATTACATAGATTTTTACTGTAAAAAATAAAAAAATTTTTAGCTTAAACTTTACTGGTCAGAATCTAAACGAGATAAAATTAGCCGATTCAAAGCTGATTTGTTTCATTTTAAAAAAGAATATAATGCGTGTAGCGCTGAAGAAAGTAAATTAGCGCAATCTCTAAAAGGCCTTCAAAATCAACATCAATTAAAGGTTGACTTTTAAAATATTATAATTTATTACATGTAATATGGCTTTGCATTACAGTTAAATTTAAATAATTTGTTTTTATTAACTTAAAAAGAATCTATAAATAATACTTGTAAATCAGATGAATTATAAACCTTTTTTATTATAATTATAAAAAAATTTGGTGTAACAATATTTTTAATTACAAAAAATATTGTTTATGTATGAGCTTATAGTAACACATAAAATATTAACGAAATGTTATTAACATTTTCTATTAAGTAAAAAAGTTAATATTATATATGTTTTAATAAGATTTAGGAACGGGAAATTCATGAACTTGAAGATAATGATTTGATTTACAAAGACTTGAGTTTGGCTCGCCAAAAATTAATTCAAGTGGAAGAACAGTACAATAAAAAGAATTTTTCTAACATGCGGTAAATTATTTTTTGTTTAAAAAAAAGGTTACTTTTAAGCTTGTACAAAAATATAAATGTTATTAACTTAGGGAAGAACAATTACAAGTGAATGAAGTAAATAGAATAAAACGTAACATATTAAAATTGGGCAAATATTTACCATTAATCGAGCAACGAAAAGCTATTGAAGCAAATATTAAAACGGACCGGCAGAAAATACGCGTAATTCTTTATTCAATGTTAATAAGTGAAAAATTAAAGTTACAATTTTTTTAGGAAATTAGACAAAAGATGCGTCTCTTTCGCGATAATATTCAAAACTGTCGTAGACAAATAAATGATATTCAGCAAGGATTTTTTAAATTAAAAGAATTTTTATCCGATTTGAAGGCTGAAAAAAGAAATTTGATAGAAAAATATAATGGGGAACGACAAACTTATAATTTGTGGTTAAAACGAAACGTAGGTTTTCTTGTTGTAGTGTTCCAAATTTTCGACTTTTTTTGCTTTTAAATTTTGTTGTTTTCAGAAAATTTTGTTTATAAACAAATTTAGAAGCCTAGATGTCCGGCGACATTTCCGTCAGCTTTGTTGCAGGATCAGCAAGGTGATTTGCTGGACTTATTTCATTTTCAAAAAAATATTTGCAAGCGTTTAATTAATTATTTGGAACGGCTTATTTCTTCAATTGATATACGACATCAAGAAAATGGAAGTAGTGACGGCACTTATCATATTGTGCAATCTTCGGATTCCGACTCCGCGGAGGACCTTCCTGAATCTTTTAAGCATTTTAATATAAAAGTCTTGCAAAAAACACCATTATCTATAAATCGATCATTAAAAAAAGTTACAAAGCGACATTCAATGGTAAGAATTGATAATATTAGATTAAATAATTTTTTTTCATAAATATAATTAAAAAATCTTTATTCAAGAAATAATTCTTAGAAATCATATGACAGCTATTATGATTAGAATATTCCTTCCGTTGTTATATCTCTTAACTATCTAACAATTAAACTTTCTAGAAATTTGAATAATTATTTTATTTTTAACTTCTATTTATAGCCTCTATCACACAGCATTGATTACCTTAAAATGTTTAACGACATTGACGTTTTACCACCAAAAACACTTGCTGATGCTGAAAATGTATTGAAGGAAGTACATAAGGTTTTGGAATTTTATGAAAATCAAACAGCACTGCCCACAAACGAGGATTTATACTGTGCATCACCAATTTTTTCAACAACGGGTAATGAAAGTTACGGTTCTGCGTTTACATCGCCAAGATCTATGTCTTCATGCAGGTAACTTTATATTTAATTTATCTTTTAATAAATTGATATTTTTTATTATATTTGTATCAAGCAAAAAAGAATATATACAGTCTAGTTTAAAAAGTTTAGAATTTGTAGAAAATTGAGTTTTTTAAATTTAAAAGCTTATTTTCGTGCTTAAAAAGTTTATTAAAAATTATTTATTTAAATCTTTTAAAAAATCATTGAATTGCTTTAAATATATTTATAAAATAATGCAGTAAATATTAAAAATAATTAGTCTGTGATTTAGTTTGGTAAATAAAGATGGAGAAGAAAGTGTTTTGTGCGATTCTAACACTTTTTGGACTTTTCCTTTTTTCGAACAACCGTAAGTACTTTTTTTATGAAATCTGGCAAGTATTTGAGCAGATAACTTCATTTATTTTATTTATATGCTTATTGTCCTAAAAAATGTAGTATTAAATCTGGTTATTAGTGCCACTTTTTGTTAAAACTAAAAATAAGTAACCTTAATGTGACGTCTATTGGTACCATTTAAATTTGCTGTATTTTCTGTGTGATTAGCATCGTGATGTAATTCTGAATATCCATCGATACTTTGATTATTTAAGGGTTCTCTCCCACAAATTTGCCACACGGTTAATTTTTCGTTTTTTATCAAAAAATATGTCGTTAAAACATTGTTATCCTAAATAGGTTTACAAACTTAAAGTAATAGAATGTAGAAGAAGCTTCATATTGGCAAAAGAAAGAATGTTAAGACTACATTATTTGTCTCCCAAGATTAAGCATATGTTCAACATTTTATTTTTTATAGCTTTCAAATATTTGTAACAAAGTTATTGAGAAAGATAATTATTATATTTTTTATTGTTTAAAGTAAATAAAATTACCTTAAGTTCTGTATTTCCTCGACTCTTAAATAAAAAAGAAGAATTAGTTTTAAGTGCTAAATTCTTTGCAGGTTCACTCACGTGGATGTGCCCCGGAACTCCATTTGATTCCATTCGATTTGCCAAATAAATTGTATCACCAAACAAGCAATACCTTAAAATATTTTATTACTGTTCACATTTATTGCATAGATTTTGTTATTAAAAATTACTCAAAGTTTTTTTGGTTAAAATATACTTTATATTATTACTTCTAATAAATACTTAAATTTGTTTTTAATAAGCTTCTAAGCCATAATGTCTTTTGGATCCAGCTTTGATCTTTAATTAATTTTAGTAAAAAAAGACTAAAAATATTGACTTTTTCCTTAATATTATTTTTTTTTTCGATTAATTTCTTAGGTTGTAAAAATCTTTTAATTAAAACAGACGTCGATATTTTTAGTAATACTTTTTAGTTTATTTTGAAGCAATTCAAAGATATGTGCTTTTTTTCATTAGTCATATTAAAATTGTCAGGGAATTGAGTCTTATAATTTATTTTTCGGCATTATTTGTTTTTGATTGCAATTAAAAATATATTAAGATGAGCTTAAATAAAACATTAGAATGTCTGTGTTAAAAAGCTTTCTTTGTGAATTTTTACATACTCTGTTTGTATATTATTTTCATCTTATTACTTTGTTATTTATTATGCCATGTACAAATTTTGCCGAACTACGGAAATGCGAAAAATAAAAAACTATTTTTACTATATCTTGGAGCATTTTGTTACAAATTCTACTGTGAACTTTTTTTAAATTGATGATAGAAAGTTTTATTATCTTAAAATTATTATATTGTAGAGAAAAAAGTCCAACAAATAAAATGTTTTCTTATTATTTTTTAATTAAAAAAATTCACCAATTTAAAACAACTGACAAGAATTTTTTCAGTTATTTTGTTTAACTATGGTTAAAGAAGAGCTTCTTTAATGTGTCTTTAATCTTAAAGAGAAAACCTTGGCATTTTGACGCCCACTACACCAGCAACAACGGCACCTGAATGGATGCCAATACGAATACGAATGTGAGTTTGTGTAATTGGGCTGAGTACTTGTTGCGACTCTATTAGCATACCAATGGAGACATTCATTACTTTCTCCGAGTGATTTTGTGTAAAAGCAGGAATTCCGCCTGCAACCATATAAGCGTCTCCTAAAAAAATAAATAAATTTAGAAAAAACAATCAATATTAGTAATAAATACCTACCAATTGTTTCGACTTTATAGACATCATGCTAAAATAAAGCTTTCATTAAAAAAAAGATAATTAATACGTTAACAATGAGCAAATTCAATGTAAATTAACTTTTAATATTCTACTGTTAATTAAATAAAACTAACTAATTCAATAAGTCTATCGAATCGGAGGTACAAATCGTTGAGCAAGTTTACAACGTCATATGGCGAACACATAGCACAAATATTAGTAAAAGTGACAATATCAGTAAAGAGAATAGTTGCTTCGTTAAATTCTGATGCTTCAACAGAATGGCCTTGTCTTAAGCTTTCGGCTACTGAAAGCGGCATTAACTCACATAAAAGTTCGTCTGTCCGTTGTTTTTCTGCTTCTAATTCAGTAGCCATTTTTCTTAAAGTGCGAGTTGTCTCTTCAAGTTTTTTGCTAGAATAAATTTTTTAATTTATGAACAATGGCGAAAAAACTATATTAACAATTAATTGTAAGAAGGAACTTTTTTCTATCGTTTATTTATTTTTTTGAAACAGTTTTTACACTATTTTCCTATATTTTTTAAAGACTCAGCCGCCAACGGGATTATAGAGACAACAATCTGTCAATATAAATATATTCTGTGTATTAATAGACAATGTTTCGTTTATTTGTAAACTCTAAAGAAACGCTGTACATCACAAGAAAATAATAGAATCAATTTTTAACTATTCTTACAACACTGCATAAATTTCATTAAATGTTATTTACTTATTTAACAAATACTTTAACTTACTTTAATTCCACTTGTGACATTCGAGACTGATTTAACATAATCAAGTCACGTGTACTATCGTGTAACGGTATATCAGAAATAAATAAATTTCTAGCAAATAATTCGCTAAGAGTTGTGACATTTAGTGAACACATATAACACATGTATTCGTTATTATTAATTGAGTGCATTGAACCTGAAGTTAAAAATGTAGAAAAGTTATTTAAATTTTTAAATCTTTATTTCATAAATATTATAGATTAAAAAAGCACCTTTAAGAGTAATTGGAATTTCATTTAAATTTTTGTTATCAATTGTTTGCCTCGATAAGGTAACATCTTTTAAACGGAATATGAATGTACTGTTTCGAAATGAAAGAATTGAATCAAAGGAAAGTGGAATTTCTGGATGGCATAATTCTAAAACTTCCGAAACAAGTGTTTCACCAAGCACGATCCATGGATAATTTAATTGCATTTGAGATCCTAAATATTAACATATTTTACACAAATGTTTAATGCACTAACGATATCCCTGTGTAAGTACAATTTATATATATTAAAATACTTTGATTCTAAATGTTTTTTATACTTACATGTCAGTAACTGGTTCAAATAATTAAATTTTATTAAAGTATATAATAATAATTAGTATATAATAGATTAAACAATCTTTGTTTTCAATTAATTTAAAAAAACTTGCCAATGTGTTCTATTTTTAAATCTTTGTCAAAACAAAAGTGATGTGGAAATATATTGCAAAAGTCAAACAATGAAACACGAAAATTTTCGGGCTAAAAATATTTCAGTTGAAAATCGTTTAAAATATTAAATAAAATTAACTCCAAGTAAGGCTTCAGTTGGTGCGGTGACTTGCCTAGTAGAAAGTGTTCGAACTACAGACGCACCTTCCACCTAGAAACAATATTAGAAACCTTATTGAAAACAATTTTTAAACATTTAAAGCTATATGTTATTGAAAATATAACTTATTTTAAAAAGATCTGTGTTTTACCTTAAAATTTAATTATAATATCTTTATTAACTTTATGTAAAGTATACTTTTTCAAATATAGAATCTTTCTTAACACAATTATAAAGATATTTTACAAATAACGAACTTGAGCGATAAGAAAAATGACATGTTCAGTAATTACAGAAACACTTTTGTCTTGCTTCCTTTCTAGAATTTTTATAACAATTTCAGTATCATAAATTCGCCTTGCTACTTCACGTACAACACATAAAAAAATTATCGTTAATAAAGTTTTTTTAAATTAAATCTTGATAACAATTTCTAAAAAATTATAATAGTAAACTTTCGTTTCAAATTTAAAAGTTTGATTTGTGCAATAAAAATAGTTACGTAACTTCTTACTTATTGATTTCTTTATTACCCTTAAACCATTGTTATTATTACTTTATATTGTAGATCCGTTAAATCTTATTTATTAGATTGTTCATTTCGCAATTAAAATATAAAAAATATGTAACTTGGTAAATATAAATATGAAAAATTTTGTAATAATTGTAATAAAAACAGATAGTTTAAAGAGTTCAGTACTGAATATAAAAATACCTTTAACTATTGGGTAAAGACCTGTGCGAGTCGAATAATAATGTAATAAAAGAGACCCACTACTTTGATCACATCGAAATGCGGGACCTTTAAGTTTGGTTCGATAAACAACGTGATCAATAAAATAATGAAGAGAATCTAAACCTTCAAGAAAGCCCTAAATTCAATTATAAAAAAATTTTAAAAAGAAAGATAAAGTTTACAATTATGCAATAAAATAACCAAAGTTAATAAATTTGTAAAGTTTTTTACATTTTGTAATATTCAATAATCTCATTATTAAAAAAAATTGAAATTTACAACTTAACGCGATTATAAAGTTAGCATTATTTAATTTTGTACTTTAAGGTCATGTGACATTGCTCGAAGCAACTCATCCCACCCTGTTTCCATGGTATACTGAATCAAAAATCCTCCATACGCTTCCCACAATTCTTCCACTGGAATTCCTGTAAAAAATATTACAATATTAGCCAAAAATAAATTACGGCTTAGTTAAAAAAACTTTTTTTATTGATTTAGTCAAATTTTTATATTTTACCATCTAAAAACTGTTTTGGATTTAGCTCTTTGTAATAGTAAAAACAAAAATTAAACAATTTCTGACCAATTATAAGTCCCATAGCATTAACAAGTCGGAATGTGTCCTCATCTTTGTAATATTTTTGAATTTCATTTTCTGTGCCTCCATCAAATTTAACCATTTTCCTAAGAAAATTTTTGTATTATTAAATTAATAATTTTTTATTTTTTGACATAAGGTTTAAAGAGGAAATAATTTCTATATCCATTAAACCATCGTTTTTGTTAATATAACTTTGAAATTCTGCTTTGACTAATATAGAATACTCTTAAAAACTTATTATCAATTTCAAGAATCTGATTAATTTAAGAATATAATGCTTAAAGTGTAATAATAAAACAAAAAATAATTAATAAATAAAAAACCGTTTAATGCAGAAAAAAAATTTCAATTAGTAATTTTTAGTAAATTAGCTTGATTTAAATTTGTTTTGTTGAACATACTAAAATATATATTATTTTGTATTCCTATTAATGTCTAAAACATTATTTTATATGTACGAGAAATAGCTGTATATATGAAAATAAAATTGTATAAAAAATTAATAGCCAAAACATAATTTAATAACTTCTTTTAAATTAAGGTTACTTATAATTGTATATTTTAAAGTCTTACAAAATTTTTAACCAAACATCCATTCCATATTTACGGTTTACAAGTTGTCGAAAGCTTTCATGAATCCAACCAAACATATTGTAGAGCCTGAAACATAAAAATAATTTGACAAAATTGGGGAAATACAGCCTCTGATTATTTATTAAAAAAATTCATTCATTTTAATAAGTTTGTTTAGAAGATTTTAAGCAATAAAAAATATGTTAAAAATCCAAATGTCATGTTAGTTGGTAAAAAAATGCAATTAAAAATATAATTTATTAATCACAAAACTTTATAAATTTTTAATTTCTCTTATTGCTGTCACGCAAAAAAAAATTAACATTAACATAAATACTTAAATTTTATTTAAAAATTCATTATGTAATCATTATATAAAACAGAATAAAATTTACTAATAACAGTGAGTCTTCTTAATTTAAAAGTGAAAAGTTTAATTAAGAATCAATTTCTCTTTTATAACATGACTTAAGCTTAATCAAAAAATTTTGTTAGACTTGTATTAAAAATACCAAAAAATTATTTCTATTGACAAATCTTTTAATTGGAAATTTGTAATGACTAAACAATAAATAAAAACTCTTCAATAATTGAAATTTATTGCCGTAAAAGACTGCAACAATAAAAAAATATTATTGATACTGCTTAGGCTTTGCAACTTTACTAAAAGCTATAGTGTAGTTCAAACAGAATTGATGCTACCGTATGAAGAGCCAAGTGTCTAAACCTTGTCGACTATGTCTGAAATGTTTCCCAAAGTTAACTGAGCAACACAAAGCAGTTCAAAAGACACTTGATAAATTTGGTGGATTTTTAAATGGAACATGATAAAATTTAATTTTTAGTTAAGCTAAGTTAACAGTAAGATTTTTTAAAATAGTATTTTTTAACAAAAATAAGTGAAACTGCAATAATTAGCAGCGTATAGACAAGACTTACGCAAAAAAAGTGTTTTAAAGAAGAGACTTTGGAAAAGTTTGAAGAAGTTTTGTTAGCGTATTTGTTTTTGTCGAAGGCAGAATGAATAGTGACTAACAACTTTTGGCCAATAATTTTCTGCCGTTTTTACAATATTGTAGTCAAATTTCTTAAACATTTTAACAGAATAATGTGGCGATATACGTCAATATAATATCTAGGGCTTGGTTTTTTTAAGATTTTTAGACTGACTTGTAAAAAGTCCAGATCTAAATATCATTAAAAATGTTTAGGGAATTTTTGTTCGTAATGTATTCTTTTTTTAAAAAAAATTATTTCCTTTTATAGAATTATTTTATGCAC
>JANSTW010070806.1:0-10343 GCA_027564275.1 Diadocidia ferruginosa | reverse complement strand
TGAGACAATCTATGTTTCATTTTATTTAAAACGAATATTTTCTCAATATTTGTCATCCTCCTTTTTCACGAGTTTTGTCTTGGAGAAAAAATAAAATAAAATATAAAAATGTAATTCTTTAAAAAAAAAATGAAAAACTATTAAAACTAATTTAAATTATCTCCACATATAAAAAACTTTTTTGGGAAATTTTTAAATATAATTTTACTAAAAGCAAGTACACTACGGTCTTAGCTTCATTATCAGTTAATTAATGAAATAGAACTTAGAGGAATAACAAAAAAGTCGAATCCTTAAAAGTAATGCTACTAGAAAAAAAATGAAATTGAATATAAAAAATGTCTTTTTTTTCTGCGTGGATTTATAAAGTTAGAAATAGCTTAAATAAATAAAAAAAATTGCAAATAATAGTAGCAAAAATAATACAAATGAAATTGGCTTAAATGAATTAAATTTAGAAATGATTAAAATTAGGAATTGCTACTCCTTACGTCCTTGAATATTAAAAAAATGGACGAAACAAAAATACACCTTTTATAATCATTAAAAATTTTTTCAAATTAAATCAGTTTAATTGCTTGTAAAAATCAAATTTCAAAATTTATAACAAGTCTTTAAAACTGCTACAAGTTTAGTGCTTTTAGTAAACTATTTTATTTATAAATTAGTTAGTCACAAAAAATAGTATTATTTTTTGATGTTTATTACTATTTTTTAAAGAAGAAAAAATAAAGCATTTAAAAAATTTATGTCTAAAAAAGTGGTTTAAGTATTTAGGGAAGTTTTTATTTTATTTTTTGCTTTTAAAAAGCATAAAATGACGTTTATTGACTTCTCCAGTCTCTTATTTTCACAATTAATCAACACCTACAAAAACTTTAGACTAAAGAAAAAGTATCGGAAATTCTTAGACGAAAAAGCAATGATGTTCGATAATAATAGCTGACCGACAATAATTGATTAAAAAGATAATTATAGCAAACATGGTAGTGATAATAATTGGTTGAAATTGCAAGCGTTTTGATCTCAAAACGATAAAGCAATAAAGAATAAAAACAAACAAATCAAAAAAATTTTTAATGTCTTTTCGATTTTAATATATTTTTTACATAAAAAGTTAATAGTTTGAAAAAACTAAAACATATTATTTTTCCAAAAATAAATGGCAATAATTCTAGCTTAACAAAATACACATTTAATAATCGTAGCCGCCTCGTGCAAATGAGCCAGAGCGTAAGACAGCTGCAGAAGAAGCAGATGTAGTAAGTCCACCTGTTGGTGCAATTGAAGCTGTAGAACGATTCTTGGCACGAAGTTTTGATAACGAATTTTCAGCAATATCCGCACGTTCTTCAGCCTCGTCGAGTTGTGCTTGTAATTGACGATATTTACCGAGATTTGTTGCTGCAACTTCTTCCTAAAGAATTAGTCGGTCTTAAAGATTGTAAGAAATAAAAAAACTTAAAAAATTTACCGCTTCTTCAACTTGGCGTTTGTAAACCTTAAGTTTGCCTTGGAGCTTGTCAATAAGATCAGTAAGACGTTCACTATTCTTCTTGTCTTCTTCAACTTGGAAGTCAAGTTCTCTGCAACGACGCTCTGTTTTGCGGTAATTCTTATCTGTATCTTGATGACGGCTAAAAAGTCAAATAAAATTTTACAATAGACAAAATAATTATAATAAAGACTTTCATCTTAATAATTAACGATCTAATTTTCAAATATTTTTAGTTTTTTGCAATATTATAACTTGAGATAAAATCAAACCGTTGTTCTCCGTCTAATTCTTGCTCAAGAGATCGAATACGTTCCTCAAGTTTTGCAATAATCTTCTTGCCACCCTTAAGTGCAGCTTGTTCAGCTTCATCAAGTCGGACTTGCATCTCTTTGATTTGAAGTTCAAGACCTTTACGCAATCGGTCAACATGTTGTGAATGTTCTTGTTCTTGACGGAGTTCTTCTGCAAGACGACCAGCATCAGCGCTTGCTTTCTTTGCTAATTCATCAGCATTTTTCAATTCTGTCAATGTTTCGTCCAATTCGGCCTAAATTTGTAAAAAATTTAAAAATACTGCAAAACTAATCTTATACATGTATTAAACCATGAAACATACATGTAATGCTTGGAGTTCACCCTCAAGTTTGCGTTTGATTCCGCCAAGACTGTTAACTTGATTACTGAGGTCGTTGACAGCTTCACGAAGTTCAATAAGGTCTGCTTCAGCGGCACGACGTGCACGCTCTGCTTGTTCAGCTTGTACAAGAAGTTCTTCTTTTTCGCTTTGAAGAATAGCATTTCGCTTTTCACTGTTGAGGAACTGATCGCTAAAAATAAATTAAGTAAGTTAATTAAACACGTCAACTCTTAACAATTTCCATTAAAATTGAAAAAAAAAATTATTACCGTAGTTCATCGCGTTGACGTTGTTCGTCTTCAACTTGGAGTTGAAGCTCACGAATCTGGTCTTGATGCTTCTTAATTGTTTTTTGTGCATCAGCGTAGGCCTTGTTAGCATGATCAAGTGCAATTTCAAGCTCCTATAATTTTAAGACTTTTTTGAGCACAAAATTAAAAAAAAAACATACGTTAATATCACTTTCAAGTTTTTTCTTAATTCTCAAAGCTTCTTGTTTGCCTTTAGTTTCTGCTTCCAAGGTAGCTTGCATTGATTCCAAGGCGCGTTGATGATTTTTGCGAGTATTTTCAAATTCTTCTTCTTTTTCCTGAATACGCTTCTCAATTTCAGAACGAATTTGTGATACTTCAACTTGAGCTCTAAGTACTTTAGATTCTTCAGCTTCAAGTGCAGCTTCAGCTTCATCAAGAGCGTGTTGAATTTCTTCTTTTTCTACTTCTAAACGGCGTACAATCTTTTGCAATTCATGTACCGATCGGCCTCCTTCTCCTAGTTGGTCAGATAAGTCCTTAATTTCTTGAGCCAAAGATTTATTTTCACGTCGAGTTCCTTCTAATGCTTCAGCAAGCTCATCTTGTACTGTCTTGGCCTTGAACAAATCAGTTGCCAAGTTGCGGGCATCGCGCTGTGAAGCATCAAGTTCAGCAGCAACATCATCACATTTCTTTCTCCATTCATCAATAATCTAAATTATTACAAGTATAATACTGAAAAAACTATTAAGTTAGAGAATATATAACTTTCAAAATTAGAGAAATGTATAACTTTCACTCTTAAAATATTTTTTAAAATTTTACTTTATCGAAGCCTTTTTGTTTTTTCTCCAAGGCGCTGGCGTATGCAGCTGCGCGCTCTACATCAACTTGAGCATCATCAAGATCTCCAATAAGTTTGTGGCGTGTCTTCTCCAAACTAGCAATCTATAAGATAAATCAGAAATTACAAAATATTTACTTATAAATTTAATCTACAACTTAGAAAAAATAAATGTAAACCTTAGTGTTAGCGGCTTCATTAGCGTCAGTAAGATCTTGAACTTTTTGTTGAAGCTTGCGTTTTGCTTCTTCAATCTCTTCAAGTTTCACTAAGCCTTCGCTCTCAAAGCGAGCTTTCCATTGTTGGATTTCAGCATTGAGTTTGCTTACTTGACGCAAGCATTCGGCTTTACTCTCCTAAAAATTAAAAAAAAATAAAATCTTTATTACATATAGTCTTTTATTACATATTTTAACAATTTGATAAATATTTATTATAATTAAAATTTTGTACTTGTTCATCATCTAATTGTTCACGAAGGCTGTCATTCTCGTGTTGCACATTTTTGAACTGAGCTGCTAGTGATTGACGTTCTCTGCTTTCTTCATCAGCAGTACGCTTTGCTTCTTCCAATTGACTAATCAATTGACTTTTAAGTCGGTGCAAACCATTACTCTATAAAATTAAAATTTAATAATAACTATTTTAATAATTAAATAACATAATTTGCTTTTAGCATGCATAAAATAAAAATAAAAATTACCGAGTTTTCTAAGTCTTCTACTTGATGAGCTAAGTCTGCATTTTCATTATGAAGACGGCTTTTAAGTGCAGAGAAGTCGCTAAGAAGACGTGACTGCTCATCCGCCTTAGTTTGAAGTTCAGAAAGCTGAAGTTCAAGATTCTTAATAACTTTTTCGGCTTCTTGACGACCTCGAAGTTCTGAATCGGCGGCTTGAGTGGCATCTTCTAATTCTCGTTGGATTTGAAGTTTATCTTTTTCAACTTTGACTTTAATTTTTTGCATCTGTTCAAGTTGGTCAGTAAGCTCAGCAACTGCATCATTGTGCTTCTTACGAAGAGCTCCAAGTTGCGTTTCATGATTGAGATTGTTTTCCTAAAAAAAAGTTAAGTAGAAGCTATTAAACAAATAATATATTTAAAAAGTTAATTAGCTTCTGTTTTATTAGATTTCTTCAAAAACTTTTTAAAGATTTTGCAACGATTTAAAAATAATCGTTTCTATTATTTTCGTTTACCAAATAAGAAGAAATTGTAATATCTGAAATAAGTATTTCAATAAATTTTTCAAATAAAGATAAAAAAAACCTCCAAATCACGACGTAATTTAGCCAATTCTGCTTCGCGTTTCTTATTGACTTCAATTTGAGCAGCAGTAGTGCCTCCAGCTTCATCTAAACGCTCGCTCAATTCTTCCAATTCACGTTGGATTTCTGAGCGAGAACGGTCAGACTTAGATCGTGATTGGCGTTCTCCATCAAGTTCTTCTTCCAACTCGGAAATTCTATAAAAATTTTTAGTTAAAAAAAGTTAAAAAGTTTGTTTGAACCTGGCTTGAAGTTCCTTAATTTGACGTTGAAGTTTGCCAACAAGCGATTGTTCATCTTCCAATTTTGATGATACAGAGTGCAATTCTGCCTCTTTTCTAAAAAAACAATTTATATAACTTACGCAATGTTATACATTAAATGTGTATATTTCAAAAATTTGAATACTGATCATAAAATTATTTGAACTAGTACTTTTTAAGATTTTGTTCAATGTCATGCTTTTGCTTTGTAATTTCATCGATATTTTCTTGAGAGACTTTCAATTCGCCTTCGATTTTTCGTTTTGCTTTTTCCAATTCTTGGCGTCCTCGCTTTTCACGTTCAACATTGTCTTCCAACTAAATATTTTATGATTATACAATGTATTTTAACTTATATCATAAAAGGCTTATTATCAAACTGTCATAAACTAAAATTTTACATCATCCAATTGTTGTTCTAATTTTTGTTTGAGTTTGTTAACATGATTCACTTTGTCTTCTTCCGTTTGCAAATCTTCCATCAATTTCCGGTTAACCTAAATTTTTTGCAATTTAAGATTATTTCAATAAAGTTTGAAGGATTGTCTTCAAAATTTGTATTTTATTAGTTATTGACTATATTTCTTATTCTTCATATTAATTATATGTTTACGAACTTCTTCTTGGTGTTTCTTTTCTTTGTTAAGTTTTGCGACAGACTCATCTTGGTTGGCCATTTCATCTTGCAAAGATCGAATGTTGTGTTCGCGAGACTGTTTTTCTGATTCAGCTTTTCGTAAAGAAAGTTCAAGATCTTGAACGTTTTTCTTAAGACCTTCGATTTCTTGTTCACCCTTCTTGCGGATACGTTGTAAGTCGGAATTTCTATCCTCAATTTCACCAATGCGATCTGTTAACTCCTAAAATAATTTAAATTTATTATAAGAATTTTAGGTTATAATTTAAATGCGGTACAATTGTGTAATTTCATTTTAATGTTAAAAAAATTACGTTGAGTTGTTTGTCGAGGTCATTCTTAATACTTTGGAGTTTATTGGCACGCTCGTCAGATTCAGCTAACGCACTCTTTTCTTTTTCAAGGTTAAGGAAGAGTTGATTTTTCTCTTCTACAAGCTTAGCTACTTGAGTTTCAAGCTCTTTGCGATTGCCTTCTTCCTTCTTAAGAGATTCTTCAAGCTCTTTAATTTTGACGGAAAGGGCATCTAACTCTTCTTGTTCTTTACCGGCCTTAAGCAATGGCTTGACTTTGCCGTACAGCTTGAACCAGTCCCAATTACGCAACGTGCACCATGATCGAATATTGCGTTGTAAAATCAACAAACCTACAATTTTTATCACATAAATGTAACTTAAAAAACTTTTAAAAATTAAAAAAATACCAGCACGCTGTTGAATGCGACGTTTGACATCTTTCTGAGCCAAATACCAACGAATTCTGGATTGTAAAGCAGTCATAATAATACCAAGCTTCTCATCACGTAAGTCTTCCAATCGAGCCAACACACCGGCCTAAAATGTATTTTTTTAATATTTTATTTCAATTTGTATTAAAAATTATCTATAATAACTTAGAAAATGCATTATTTTTAAAATTTTTTACCTTGAAAAAGACTTTAGTATTACCAAGCTTGAATTCTTCATCTTTCAAATTTCCTTCGTTAACTAACTGATCAGTAATGCCTTGTCCGGCCTTTTTCTCATCCGGATTTTTTGCTTTTTCAGCAGCCAGAATTGCATAACGATGTTTAAAGTCATTGTAGACCATTCTATTGGGGTAACCTTTACGGCAAATACGAATACCTTCGAGCACACCGTTACAAGTAAGCTGATTAAGCACTAAGGCTGAATCAATCACTCCTAAAAATAAATTTAATCGACAATATAAATACTTTGAAATGACTAGTCACATAGTTAATATCCATTACAAATCTTTTTTAATTGAATATATTTAATAAAAAAATAACTTACCACTGGCCTTCTTTTCATTAGGAATGATACAACGAATAAAGTGCGGGTGAGTAGTATACAACATGCCCATCAAGTTATTTAACGACTCACGATACATCATTGAAACAGTCATGAAGGATGAAGATTTGCCTTTCTTCTTGCCTTGCTGTTGACCAGATTTGGCAAGTTCAGCAGCTTCTTCTTGAGTAACATAGTCGCTCCAAATGTCAAGCATCAATTGATTACCACTACCTCCTTTAAGCACAGATACGGCAGTGTCGTTAAGTGGATCTTTGTTCTTTTCAAGGAAGTTTGTAGCATTGTAACGTACAGTTCCTGCGTAATGAACAATAGCAAAGTGAGCTTCAGCTTGTTTGCCTTTTGGTGGTCTTGGCTTTTGGAAATTTGGATGTTTGCCAAGATGTTGATCATTCAACTTTTGAACATAAGTCATATCACTGGCCTTTGGCACAATGCACTCTTCGTCAAGCATTGAAATAATACCCAAAGGCTAAAACACAAATTTTTTATTTTAAGATAAAATTTGTAAGATACATAATAATTCTTTTTTTGCTATTGGATTTAAAAATTGCACCTTCTCAATAAGCTCAATACAAGCTTGCAAATCAAGACCAAAATCAATGAAAGTCCATGCAATTCCTTCACGTTTATATTCTTCTTGTTCAAGGACAAACATGTGGTGATTGAAGAATTGTTGTAAACGCTCGTTTACAAAGTTAATCCATAACTGTTCAAAACTGTTAAACTAAAAAAAGTAAACATATAAATGTGTATTATATCATAATAGATTTTAATGTAATATAAAATTCAATTTTTCTTCAATATTCAATAATAACTTACATCAAAAATTTCGAAACCAGCAATATCAAGTACACCAATGTAATGCTTGCGTTCAATAGCCTTTGCATCAAGTGTCTTGTTACAGCGAGAAATAAGCCAACGGAACTGACGAGCATAAATGGCTTTAGCCAAACCGGATACTGCCCAGCTTACTTGTTCAAGATTTTGACCTTTGTTTACCCATTCATTACCAACACGTACACGAGGTTTTGTTAATGCGCGAAGGAATGCTTCAGTATCAATACCAAAGCAATGAGCAACATTTTGTGCATCTAAATATTGAAAAAATTGTAATAAATATTTATTTTTATTTGAAGATTAGATTTGGATAAAAATCAAAAAATTCAATTAAAATATGCAACTTACCAGTGTCAGTGTCAACTTCGGCTTGTTCTTCACGTGGGCGCTGTTTAAATTTCATTTCACCCATGTGCATAATACCAGCACAGTTTTTATACATATCGGATGTTTCTGCTTCTTCAAAGCCCATAATATCAAAAGCTTCTTGTGTTAGCTTCATTTCTTCTTTATCGTCAACTCCTAAAAATTTTGTTATTTTTTTTTGTATGTTAGCAATCCTACCTAATAGATAAAAATTACTAGAAGTTTAAAAATAAATCATAATAAATAATTTTACCTTCAATGGTCAATTCAGCTTGTGATTGGAAGTGGTAATAGCTAAGTTCGTTAGTAAGTTTTAGTTTATTACGAAGCTGTGAATCAAATCCGGACATAATTTGATAGAAAATATGGTAGCAACGCTCACCTGGCGCTTGACGTACTACACGAGACTTTTCTAACAAATCTGGAAAATATATTTTAAAGATATATTCAAAAATAATCTCTAAAAAAATTGAAAACTTACAATGCTCAATATCACCACCAGCAAGTTTTCCTGAACCCGAAAAGTGGGTTCGAATAAATTTGCCGAAACGCGATGAATTATTATTACGTACAGTCTTTGCATTACCAAAAGCTTCAAGTACAGGATTGGTTTGAACAATTTGTTCTTCCAAAGTACCTCCTTTGCCTCCTTCTTTTTTGTCGGAAGCAGCTTGTTGTGAAGAACCAACAATTGCAAAGTAAGAAATTACCTTTTTGGTATTTTCAGTCTTGCCGGCACCAGATTCACCAGTAATTAACATAGATTGATTTTCGCGATCTAAATCAAGCTTTAATTACTTTATATTAGTCCATCTTATTATAATGATTCGATTCAACAAAATCTTCAATAGTCTTATTTGAAAAATAAAAGTATATTTTCTTTTCCAAGAATCTTTAAACTTTAAAAATTTTTTTAATAGTTATGACTATTGTATAACAAACCTTGAACCATGTTACGATAAGCTTCATCAGCTACAGCAAATAAATGAGGTGGCATTTCATTACGGCGTTTGCCCATGTATAACTTGATAACACTTTCTGTGTAAATTGGCAATCGCTTATATGGATTGATTACCACACAGAAAAGACCCGAATAGGTCTAAAAAAGTTTAATTTTATTTTTACATTAAGTATTTTTCAAATGTCAAATATAAACTTTTAATAAATGTAATATGCTAATTCAAACATTTAACAAAGTAAAAATGTCAAAAATGTTTGTCTTCAATAATTAAAAAATTACATAAATCATCATGGAGGCATAACGATCCTTAAGATTGTAAAGCACAGATGCTTCATTTAAGAAAGTTAAATTTGCCATGTCTTCGGTCTTTGTAAACTTTGGTGGATTCATTTCTTGGGTCTCATCTTTTTTGAGTGTTACCTCATTACCTTTGACAGTCACTACGGTTACATTGTCTCCAGAGACAGATTTAACTTCAGCGGCGACAAAGCCTAAATTATTATTTTGTTTATTGCTTGTTTTCTTATTTTGTAATAAATTTAAACAAATTTTACTTCCAAATGCAAATAATTATTAATTATATTGTCATATATTTTCTAAAGGTATTTTGCTGATGTTTTATTATTTAAATTATTGCAATTCAATATTTATTTAGTATATAAATTTTTTTTAATGTTATATTATAATTAAATCCATTTTTTTTCATATATCATTTATAGCTAAATAAAGTAGATTCACGTTTAAATCTCTCTATAAAAGTCAACAAAATTTTGGTTGAAAATAGAATTAAAAGTCAAATTGCTTGTGAGAAAGAAATGAGAAAGCAAAGATAACCAAGAAAAAAATAGCAAAAGAAAAAAATATTATAAAAAAGTTAGATAAAATAAAAAAAAAATCAAATCAAAAAAAGCGGAGGTGGATTTTTATTTGAATGCTTTGCTAGCTGTAAACTTTTGCACTAAATTAAAAATGGCTTTCTTTGCCATACTAGCAAAAAAAATATTGGTGTAAAAAGAAAAAAAAACTTTTTTTTGAGCTAAAATTTTTTTATGGGAAATTCAAATAATCCATTAAATATCGAAAAATGAATTTTTTTTTTTTTTACGATGTTAAACACTAAAATCAAGTTCTGTTGATTTTAATCAAAAATTTTTATATTGGAACAAAAAAAAATTTGAAAGGAAGACTATTTATTTGTTAACAGTGATAGCTCAATATTTTTTTAACTATAAAATAAATTTTAAATTTTAAAAAGCTTATAAAAAATTGATACTAAAAACATTTAATAATTAATTAAATATTTTTCAATTACTTAAATAAAAATGATTTTCAAATAAAGTTTGAAATTCATTTTCAAATTGTTCAATAAAAATTTTATAAAAAAATAAACAATTTTCTTATAAAAAGTACATTCCCAAAAGAAAAATTTGCTATCGTTCAAAAATTGTCAAAATTTCTATTTTAT
>JANSTW010070795.1:0-10344 GCA_027564275.1 Diadocidia ferruginosa | reverse complement strand
TTGTAGTTATTTGCGTAAGGTATATTGTGTGCAAGATATTTTGCAGCACAAATGGCATATCGTATAGAATATGAGAGACGGCCGCAGGCCGGGCAGATTTTTTTTTATTAGGGTCATATTACAGCCAAGTAAAGGTTAACTTTGGTACACGTTTGAGCCCTTATATTTTAATGAATTGTTTTAATTTTTTTTATTGGAATTGATAAATATCATATCGCAAGAGGCTGAAAAAGTGGATTTTTCAAATCTTACTGTTGTTATTTTTCAATATTAAAAAAAAATGAACTTTAGTACATATTTGTTCCAGCAAAATATTTTTATTAATTTTTTATTTTTTTATTTAATTATTTCAAAAAATCATCATATACATGTAACGATTAACAGTGAGTAGCGGAACTACTAGTACAAATATTGTAAAAAAAGAAAAAAAATCCTAATTTATTCGTAGCTCATAGAAAAAATTTTATAATTAAATTTTATAATCAAATTTGGAAAAACTCACTTTTTCATGATGAATATATTTTAAATAATTAAATAAAAAAATTTAATTTAATGAAAATAGTTTGCTAGAATATGTACTAAAGTTAACATTATGTTTTTTAATATTAAAAATAATAACAACAAAATTCAAAAAAGCAACTTTTTCAGCCTCTTGCTATGTGCTAGTGGTATAAGTATTCACCACTAATAATAGTGTATGCTATATATTTGATACTATTTTAATGTGTCTTGTTTCAGTAACTTACACCATAACTGATATGTCTTATCAGTCAGTTTTTATATTTAATTTTTTTATTAAAAAAATGTCAAATGCAGTTTCGAGCCTTACTTAAAACCATACAATGCGGACTATGCATGTACGCTACGTTTATACGGTTGTGATTCGCAGCTTCAATGACGGTTTTCGTCATCACAGCTCAGTTAGATCTTATTGTTGTTTTTTGAATATTATTATTATAATATTATTTTTAACCTTGTATATTGTTCATTCAGATTTATTGTAAATCTAGAAAATAGATAAAGTGATGAATAACATATTTGAACATATCTGTTGAAAACTTAAAACAATGAATTGAGCATATAGCTAATGTGATATTTTTATACAAATTTGAAGATATACAAGGATTTAGTAATTGTATGACGTGTACGAACAACTAAATATCTATATTGAAAAATTAGAAAATTTTAGGAAAGTAATTTCGTTCCATTGCCACATTTAGACAACAAGACATACTACATTTCATTGAAACCAAAAGACTATGTTAGATGGGACTTGTTCTACATATAGAAAATCGCAGGAATCAGGATGCATGGAAAGCTACTTCATTTTATTCGAGAGAAGAAGAAAAATAGAGGTCAGTCGCCGACTAAATGGAAAGATGTATTGACTGCAGATCTAAGATCTCTTTGATTGTGATGGTCGGAATTAAGACGCGTATATTATTATTGATTTTCAAATATGTTAAAAAATTTTTGAAGAGAGTTTTTGTTTAATTTATTTATTATTCTGGTACTTTGGAATGATTGTGCTAAAAAAATGAACATTCAGCGAATTCACAAATATTTCTTATATGGACACTGGACAGGAATACTATTCCACTTAACCACACCATGTACAAAGAAACGAAAAGTTTAAAAAAAATTATGCTTAGGAATTTAGAACAATTACCTTGACAGATTCGAGGCTCCAAATACTATGGTTGTTTACATTTTAGCAGGTTGTATGCATGAAAACATAAGATCGAAAATCTAAGTAATTTAAAATGTCACGATTCAAGATTGTTTTACGAAGATCATGCACGGAATCGTATTTCCAAACATTAAAAGCGAACCTAGTGCAAGCATTACAAGTTTTCGTAAGTGTCTTTTCGTACTAGGATTTAAAAAAAAACATTTGCATAAAAAAAGTGGCGTAATAGTTCACTAAATAAACTCAAGTGCATAAATAAAGAACATGTTGTAAAGGCAAAAAAATACGAAAACCCGAAAAAACTTTTCTGGATACCGAAACAGCTTAAAATTGATAAGAACATCAAGGTTCTTGAAACAAAAAGAACAAGATTACCATCTAAGAAAATACCTTCGAAAGTGACTGGTAACAGCAGAACTAATATTGATTGCTTCAGATTTAGAGGAATTCCATATGATATTTTGTTGAAAAGGAATGAAAATGGGGGCGTCATCAGCGAACATGAGACAAGAACTGTACTTGAGTACATCAAGTAGAGATTTATGAACATTGAAAATAAAATTAGACCAAGAACAGATCCATGAGGAACCCTGTTATATATATAATATATTTTATATAATATAATTTTATTATTAGTGTAAACTGTAGAGTAAGTAATTTACAAGCTGTACTGTAAATTAGTTTAAATTAAACCATCTGATATGTTTAACATTGTCGAATTCTCTATCAAAAAACCTGCATTCCATCATATTTCAGAGATTTTTTACATTATTAAAATTAAAATTTAAATCAATTAGTATTAAATTATAGTAAAACATTTGCATTTCGTTATATTTTATTAATATTAGTAGTCAGTGGCGAGCGATCAAATATACATACTGGCGATGGGTCTTAGGTCTCGAAATTGTTTCATGACTATGGATTTGTATATTAAAAAAAAAATCCGCTTCGAAGGTATATACCTTGCAGAGGCAGCACCATATTTTTAAGCCTCAATTTTTCTAATCAAATGGAACGCCACAACTATGCAAAAAACTCGGTTTATAATTTGAAAATTAAGGCTGAAACAACTAAAAATTCGATGATTTTGAATGAAAAAATTTAAATATAATACTGAATAAAATATCATTCACCGAATATTAGTACTATTAGTACTATTGCACCTATTCTACGGAGCCAAGTGAGTTTCCGAATTTTTTTTTTTAACATAGTGGTCTAAAGCAGGCGAATATCATATCTGCCGGTTTTCGTTGGTAAACAATACTGAATGCACTTACCACTGTCTTCCAAGTAATGACATATATATACAGGGTGATTCAGTTAAGTGCGCAAAAATTTTAAGGGATTATAGGATACTCCTATAAATGAACAAAAAATCGTTCTATAAGTACCCGATTACTCGACTTAGAACAAATTTTCCAATTTTTCGAATTTTGTTGAGATTACGTTTTATTCTATTCCTTTTCATGTTTTCGGCAATATTATTATACCTTTCCAAAAAGTCATAACTTGGCATTTTAACGTAAGTATCTTCGATGATATGATTGATTAAAAACAGCAATCTCAGCAAAAGTCGGAAAATTTAAAAATTTGCTCTAAGTCGGTAGAGGTTCGAGTAATCGGTTACTCATAGAACGATTTTTTGTTCATCTAGGGGACCTCTATAACCCTTGAAATTTTTACACACTTAACTGAATCACCCTGTATGTTCTAAGAATAATTCATCCGAATTATTGTTTATTGAACATATATATATATATATATATTGGATGTTGTTGTTGTGTATGAAATTATATCCCAAAAATCGGTTTGTAATAATTATTATTACTTAAATATTAAACATAATACAGTGCTAGTTGTTTAAATCATAATTAATCTTTAAACGTTTGGTCGAAATAAAAAAAAAATAGTAGAAGCTATTTTTTTGTGCGCCAATGCTAAGTAAACTTTCGCCACTGCAATTATTATTAATAATAATATTAAAAATTTGTTAAAACGATACCGATTTTTTTCACCGCGCACATATTTTAAATATTACTTACTTATAGAAGTCAAGGTTTCATATAATATCGCGCGCTTATAGTAAATGTTTTGATTTACAAAAAAATTATAAATAAATGAGTAAAAAGTGACAATGGAAAATTTACTACAGGTACAATAGTTTGATTAAAGAAAAAAGAAAAAAAAATGTTGTTATGTACAACAACAACAACATATGGACATATATCTAAATAATGAAGTGAGCAAACAAGTGAATATATTTATTTATTATAAATAAATACATACAAAGAGACCTCTTAAGTATTTTTTTTTCTTTAATGAATAAAAAAATTCATTTAAAAATTAATATTTATATTTTTTTTGTTCATAAATATTGTCTATAGAGTTAAATGCGCGCGGTTATGTATGATATAATTTTATATTGTTATACATATTATGGTAGACAGGTGTTTTCAACCTTCAAATCTCAACAAAATACTTGCTGCGATATTTATGAGCATATTTAATAAAAATAAATACGTACGAATCAATCCTTTATATATGCGTATAACATAGAGATAATGTATTGCTTATCTTGAGGATTTATAGCTTGCGAACAATGAAGTCACAGAAAAAATCTTTTAACTTTCCAAATTAAGATGCGTGTGTTATCGTGTGTTTTTCAGGTGACAGAATGACAAACAGTATACAATAAAAATTCTTAATTTTTCGCATACGTTTTTTTTATTCAGGCAAATTTCTTATCTTATCTGATTAAATAAAAAATATAAAAAAATAAAATCGATTTATCTATTTTATTAGGAAATCTATATTCCGTGAAACATGTGTGACAAATGACAATCTATTTATATAGAGAATCAGGTGACATGTGCGTCTTCGCAGCATCGCACCATACATTACTATTACCAACAATTTTTTCTCATCTCATTTATGTAGTTTCTCTGTGGAGTACCGCAAGGGTCGACCTTAAGACCTTTAATTTCTTTATTATCTAAAGCTTTCTGTACTGTTCGATCCTACATATGGCTTCAATTTGACTTCAATGTGACTTTCATAAGATTTCATATGACTTCTATAAGACTTCCTTATGACTTAAATTTGACTTCAACATGACTTATAAGATTTTAAAATGGGTTCTAAAAGACTTGCATATGACTTCAATTTGACTTCTATATAGGATTTTATATGACTTCTATAAGACTTCCATATGTCTTAAATTTGACTTTAAGTTGACTTCAACAAGATTTTAATTTGACTTCAATATGACTTCCATAAGATTTTCATATGACTTTATTTTGATTTCCATATGACTTAAATTTGACATCAATTTGACTTCAATATGACTTATAAGATTTAGAAATGGGTTCTAAAAGACTTGCATATGGATTCAATTTGACTTTCGTATGACTTCTATAAGACATCCATATGTCTTCAATTTGAATTCAATATGGCTTTCATACGATTTCCATATGATTTTACTTTGATTTCCATATGACTTTTAAAGTCCATATGATTGCAATTTGACATCAATATGACTTATAAGATTTTAAAATGGGTTCTAAAAGACTTGCATTTGTCTTCAATTTGACTTCAATAAGATTTCCATATGTCTTCTATTAGACTTCCATATGACTTCAATATGACTTCAGTTTGACTTCAATTAGAATTTAATATGACTTTTAAAAGATTTTCAAATGGGTTCTAAAAGACTTGCATATGGACTCAATATGACTTGCATAGCATATGGCTTAAATTTTTAAATTTGACTTTAATATGACTTTCATATGACTTCTATAAGACATCCATATGTCTTCAATTTGACTTTAATATGACTTTCATAAGATTTCATATATGCGAGTTTGATTTGATTTCCATATGACTTCTATAGGACTACCATATGAATTGATTTCAATTTGACTGCTATATGACTTTTATAATATTATGTCCTTAGAATTTTATTAAGCAATCATTTTGCGAGTTTTCTGGTATTAAGTACCAAAAATTTTCGCTGCGCAGCACAATGTAGAGGATTATCTGTTTTCTTATATTTTTATTGAAAAAACTGCACTGTGCGGCATATACATTAAGGTATCTATGTCTAATTTCCATACAATTGAAGAAGAAAAAATATATCGAAAGACAAAATTGAATAAAAATATCGAAAAAATATCGAAAGAAAATATCGATACTTCGATATTGAAAAAATATCGATATGAATCGATATATCGATTTATCCGCACAGGTCTAGTTCGATGAAGCTTTTGCTCGAACTCCAATAGACCGCACACATGGAACGCGTAGATTCAATCATTCTGTTTTTATAGAAGTTATGAAATCCATTCTGCCATAAATTAAAGAACGGTAAACCATCTATTATAGTGCGAGTTGCTGACAACACTCCACCTTTGATATAGTCGTCAATGAAAACCATAGTATCAGATAGACAAAAGGGTAAAATAGTCTCTATGCTCCCTCGCTTTGGAGTAAAGGACACGATGAAACCACCTATAGTGCTGACAACATCTCAGCCGTAATATTAAAAGAGGATACAGAATCCGCTGTGGAAGTGTTGAAGTCTATTGTTGGCCAAATGTGGGAGTCTAGTGAAATTCTAACTGATTGGACAGAAGGCCTTAATAATAAATCACTAAAGGAGACCTCACATCTTGTGAACATATACGTGAAATCACTTTGTTGAATACGAATAATAAAACCAGAAGGAAAACGACCAAAAATCATAGACAAAAGTTACTATAATTTTTTGATAATAATTTTCGATCAATTTCAATCATCTCGCCTCAGATATCAATAGTTGTCTATAATAGACTCTCGTTCAGTTTTGACCAGACGCTTCCAAAAGAACAAGTTAGTTTTAGAGGTGGTCGATCAAATGTTGACCATATAAACACGCTTGGATAATGGCTAATTCTGATCAGTTAGACAAGGGTGTATTCTTTCACCATTTTTTGTTCCTTGCTGATGACGAAGTTAGTGCCACAACGAGTTGTATTTAATGGACTCATTTCATTCCGATCGGAAAATCTGTGCATCGTTGTCTACGTCTGCCTATGAATACTGAAGCAGAAATTGAGGCGAAACTACGTCCTTTTGTCAAATATTCAGGACAAGTTGGATTAAAAATCAAAATTAGAAAGACAAAACTTTTCCAACTATATACAATACCACTTGTACTTTCACAAAATTGTGGATTGTAGAATTGGTTTAAGTTAATTTCTTCTTTATTACCCACTTCAGACTTGTCATTTTCGGTTTGTTGAAAATTCTCTATAAAACAAGCTATTCTTATAAAAGCTAGACTCCCAATAAAGGCTCTGGCAAGCACTCGCGTGCGTTGGAATCAGTTTGTTGATATGCCCTATGCTCCGGTGCTAGAGTAAAAGATGATTTGATGATGATGTTCTGATCGCTCATTCTAGACGTCAGAATGGATATTTTTAAATTAACTCAATACCCAGCACTTTGGAGGATTACGTCTTATCTTACAATATATACAAGAATAAAGTCATCTAACCCGCAAAGAAAAAGTGTCTTCCATATATCATTGAGAAAATTCAAATTACTTGCTGTATTCGCTATGAATTTGATTGAGTCATTATAGCGAGAGGACCTATAAGTATAGATCGATACAAAATATTTAAGCAAAAAAATCCATAGAAAAAGGTTAACAATTAATATGTGAATTTCGCATTGTCGTTCATTCATTGACTCCATTAAAAAAACCTGCAGTGGTTTAAAAGAACCTTTTTTTTCATTAGATAAATAAATTATGAAGACTATTCGAAGATTATGAAGATCTTAATAATTTATCTAAAATGAAATAAATTATTAAATTTTTATTTTGTACATATAAAATTTATGCTGATTTGTCAATGTAAATCTTTATAATTTTTTTCTTTTAATTATTTTTTTTGTCGATCGATTTCTTCTCTTTTTCGTTGTATATCTTCTTTATTTGCAATATTTCATTTTAATTTGTTCGATAAACTAATAAATAGACATCAATATTTTTAGATTTATTTGCATTTATAAAATCGATGTAGATGATTGATTGACGACACAACAGCAATATTGTTGTAAATTTACTCGAGTTTTTTTGTGTTAAATAGAAATTTTATACAAGGAATGATTGCATTTCAATCGGACGTATCTAAAAAATTGACAAAATCGACATATAGAATATAAGTAGATGACATCTTTCATAAATTTTAACAATTTGATAAAGTTCGTAAGTGGTTAAATATAATAAAACAATAATTTTGTAATGTCGATATATCGATTAATATCGATTTTTTTCTTCTTTGCATATCGACAATTTTCGGTAATATGTATTATTAGATTCAAAGTAGTGTCTGATATTTAATACGTTTTTATTTATTAATTTAAAAAAAATATCGATTGGTAACAACGATATTTCTGCATTTTGTATAGATAAAATATTTTTTTTTATCTAAAATCATCGATATTTTAAAAAATGTCGACAATTTTTAAAAATATTGATATATCGACGGTTTATTGATAATAGCCCTAATTGTGACTGCATACCGTACTTAAACTGTTGACCCCACTTAAAAAATCGTATCTTAAAAAATTATCACTTTTGTCTCTTTTGAAATATTTGCTAAAATCAAGATACGTCAGATTGATAAATGCGGACATTGATACATTGTATAGATAGATACTTAATGACATGGTGCTTTCCTTATAGTTTATGAAATAAAAGATATTAATTATAGATTAGGTACTTGTGTATATATGTTGAAGGAAGCATGCGTGAGGTCTTTTAGATGGCAACGAATGCAATTAAACAAAGACAATTATTATTAGAGATTTAAATTGCAGAAAGATGCATAAAATTCTCAATGAAAAGTCTTTAAAAAAATTATTAAAATTAATCGTGTAAAAAATCTGCTACAATCTCTTTTAAAAGATCCTTATTTTGCCTAATTACTTTCGTTATGTAGTTATACTGCTGGCTAGTGCGTATATTTTAAGTCCTAATGACATCCGTAATTAAACTAAAATATCATCCTTGTATCCTCGCTAAAATCTAAAACAATTTTTTTTATTTCAGAAATATTGGCTCTTAAGACAGATATCTAAGATGTTTTGTTGTCTGTCCAACTAAAATATCGTGGATCGTGGTAAAGTATAGGCAATCAATATTTTTCTGGTATTTTAGAGGTTTCTGTATACAAGAAACTTAACGTTATGATCAAGCTGGTTATCATTCGTGAATATTAGAATTGGATGAGCCGACAACTAATGAGATTGATTTATCAGAAGCAGAAATGGATGCCGATTGGATTGAAATAAACCAAATTCAATTTTGAAATAAAAATTCAATTTCAAATCAAATGGTTAAAAAAAAGGAAATAAATTTAAAATAAAATTAAATTTTCGATGTGTTTTTCTTAAAATGATCTTTAGATCAATTTTACCAATAGACGGAGGAAGCATGGTTATGCGCCCATTATCTACACTTTACATCAATAAATTCATCAGAAAACAGTTTTCTTCCCTTTATTTTTTGTTTTCTCATCGAAAAATACTTTGGAGGATCTTTAGATCATCGTGAAAGTATTTTTAAAAGATGCGCGCTATTTTCCCCTTTCAAATGAGCCCACGCACGGATCGCTGCGGTAACGGAAACATTTTTAAATTTCAAAAACCAATTTTTTTTTTAACCTTCTTCTAAATTCTGCTTGCCTGTTACTTTTTCCCCCAAATAAATACGGTTCGTACTGAATTTTCAATAAAAACATTTGTATGGTTTCTTCGAAAAACTTTTTTGCGAGGAGCTTTGCAGGAACAAGCTTAAAAGCAGCTTTCTAAAGCACAAATTAAGCTTATGTGGCGAAGCTCTTCGAATTTTTTTTTGTCAGGGAAGCCATACGAATGTTTTTATAAATTCGATACAAATCGTATTTATTTATTGAAAAAGTAACAGGCAAGCAGAATTTAGTATAGTGCAAATTGTATTTTTGAAATTTAAAAATGTTCCCGTTGCCGTAGCGACTTGTGCGTGGGCTCATTTTAAAGGGGAAAATAGCGCGCATCTTTTAAAAATACTATCAAAAAGATCAAATGATCATAAGTCACTATTTTGACAAGAACTCATAAAAAACTGGGCAGCCTTTTTTATGAAAATATTTGAAATAACATATTATAATACCATTATTAGTTTGCCGATACTTTGCATCGGTCGGGTGCAAGATTGATCTAAAGATCATGAAAACCTAAAATTTTAATATTTCCTGAGATTTTTTTTTCGGATAAATCTTATCATGATCTACTTACTGAAGCACTGAAGTCAGTTAAAAACATATAAATATCCTCATAGAAGATTCGTTTTATATATTCAATAATATTTATGATTATGATAAATTTTTTTAAAATTATAATTTATTATGCAATTTCCTCAAGAACTTGTTTTTTTCCATAACTCTAAATTATATAAATTTATGATAAATTTATAACAAACAAAAAATTTTTCTTTACCTTAAATATAATTCATCGTTTAAATCAAGTTACTGAATCGTTTTCGTTAGGAAATTCATTCATCTTTAAGTTGTCATAATAAATATGAACGCATAAATATTAATACGGAATAGAAAAAAACTCAATTTCTTTCA